>ARYC01016442.1:0-13097 GCA_000711775.1 Oxytricha trifallax
TATTATTATTATTATTATTATAACAGATGGGATAATAAATAGCTGTCTATAAATTAGATCCCATGCTATATAAAAACAAAAATACTTTAATTAATGAAAAATGCTTAGTTCATTTCATGGTAAGGAATATTTATAATTTTCAAATTTATGGTGAGAAAGTAACCTTATAAGAAAATGAAGTGCCAAAGTTGGAGAATGCTGTTTCAGAAATTCTAAAAATGGTTAATCAATAATATTCTGTAAAGGGCAAACAATTTTGAACAACTCTGTTTGTATATTAAACAATAACACTTGGAAACCATAACGATTTGACTTTTCGTTAATGAACGGGACTTTTGTTATTTTATAAAGAAGCCTAGATTTAAATTCATTAATGTTGCTTAAAAGGCAATTGCTTAAGAAATTTGTGCTTTAATTTAGTTTGTTATAGTAGAACGAATCTTATAAGTGTAGAAAGCTATTGCATAAGAAATTTGTGCTTTTAAAAAGATTATAAGAATATAGTAACATTAATTAAGTACTTTGAATATGTTCAAGTTCAATTCATGAAATTCTGATTTGAAAATCTTTAAACCCTAATGTTTAACATACTTCCTAATCTATACCTACAACAAAACTTCAAATGCCCATAACTTTGCGCTTTTTGAAGATATGATAAAACGCATTTCATATTCGTGCTGAGCGAGGTTTAAATAACTAGAATCGATATTTTCAGGTGCTCTTAGGAAAAATAAATTAGAAGCTGCATTTTGGCGGGGAAGGGTACGGCCCTTGAAAGATTTTGAATAAGTCATAACATTGACACATTGACCCCACTTTAACTTTAGAAAATGACTTAATAATTAGTGTTCAGGTGTTTCACTCTTGTTCAGGAGCCCAAATTTAGTGGACTTGCTTGATTCCAGGTCATACCATGAACTTCAGTGTCTCTTTCCAAAAGCCCTTTAATCCTTAAAATAAGCCTCCTTAAGTTACGATCATGTCATCCTATTTATAATTAAAATGGCTGTATCTCCGAGAGTTCTAAAGATAAATCGATTCTGATTCGATATTCGTTCTCAGCGAGGTCTAAATATCCAGATAAATATAATGCAAGGGCTATTTTTACTTCTAACAAGCAATCATTAATGGGATTGTTGTCAACTCAAATAAATTATTTTGTACTTTTGTAAAAAATAAATATTTTATTATTATTATTATTATTATTATTTTAACAGATGGAATAATAGATAGCAGTTTATAAATGAGATTCCATGTTATATAAAAACAAAAATGCTTTAATTAGTGAACATGCTTAATTCATTTCATGGGAAAGAATATGTAAAATCTTCATATTTATGGTGAAAGTAAGCTAATAAGAAAATGAAGTACCAAAATTGAAAATGCGGTATCAAAGTTGAAAATACAGAATCAAAATAGTTTGAAAGGACAAAATCAATTTGACAAACTCTGTTTGTATATTAAACAATAACACTTGGAAACCATAACGATTTGACTTTTCGTTAATGAACGGGACTTTTGTTATTTTATAAAGAAGCCTAGATTTAAATTCATTAATGTTGCTTAAAAGGCAATTGCTTAAGAAATTTGTGCTTTAATTTAGTTTGTTATAGTAGAACGAATCTTATAAGTGTAGAAAGCTATTGCATAAGAAATTTGTGCTTTTAAAAAGATTATAAGAATATAGTAACATTAATTAAGTACTTTGAATATGTTCAAGTTCAATTCATGAAATTCTGATTTGAAAATCTTTAAACCCTATGTTTAACATACTTCCTAATCTATACCTACAACAAAACTTAAAATGCCCATAACTTTGCGCTTTTTGAAGATATGATAAAACGAATTTCATATTCGTGCTGAGCGAGGTTTAAATAACTAGAATCGATATTTTCAGGTGCTCTTAGGGAAAATAAATTAGAAGCTGCATTTTGGCGGGGAAGGGTACGGCCCTGGAAAGATTTTGAATAAGTCATAACATTGACACATTGACCCCACTTTAACTTTAGAAATGACTTAATAATTAGTGTTCAGGTGTTTCACTCTTGTTCAGGAGCCCAAATTTAGTGGACTTGCTTGATTCCAGGTCATACCATGAACTTCAGTGTCTCTTTCCAAAAGCCCTTTAATCCTTAAAATAAGCCTCCTTAAGTTACGATCATGTCATCCTATTTATAATTAAAATGGCTGTATCTCCGAGAGTTCTAAAGATAAATCGATTCTGATTCGATATTCGTTCTCAGCGAGGTCTAAATATCCAGATAAATATAATGCAAGGGCTATTTTTACTTCTAACAAGCAATCATTAATGGGATTGTTGTCAACTCAAATAAATTATTTTGTACTTTTGTAAAAAATAAATATTTTTATTATTATTATTATTATTATTATTATTATAACAGATGGGATAATAAATAGCTGTCTATAAATTAGATCCCATGCTATATAAAAACAAAAATACTTTAATTAATGAAAAATGCTTAGTTCATTTCATGGTAAGGAATATTTATAATTTTCAAATTTATGGTGAGAAAGTAACCTTATAAGAAAATGAAGTGCCAAAGTTGGAAATGCTGTTTCAGAATTCAAAATGGCTTATCATAATATTCTGAAAGGGCAAATTCAATTTTGACAACATGATTAAAAATGGTAGTCTTAAAATCAATTCTGTTTATATATTAAACAATAGCGCTTGGAAACCATAACGATTTGACTTTTCGTTAATGACCGGGACTTTTGTTATTTTATAAAGAAGCCTAGATTTAAATTCATTAATGTTGCTTAAAAAGCAATTGCTTAAGAAATTTGTGCTTTAATTTAGTTTGTTATAGTAGAACGAATCTTATAAGTGTAGAAAGCTATTGCATAAGAAATTTGTGCTTTTAAAAAGATTATAAGAATATAGTAACATTAATTAAGTACTTTGAATATGTTCAAGTTCAATTCATGAAATTCTGATTTGAAAATCTTTAAACCCTATGTTTAACATACTTCCTAATCTATACCTACAACAAAACTTAAAATGCCCATAACTTTGCGCTTTTTGAAGATATGATAAAACGAATTTCATATTCGTGCTGAGCGAGGTTTAAATAACTAGAATCGATATTTTCAGGTGCTCTTAGGAAAAATAAATTAGAAGCTGCATTTTGGCGGGGAAGGGTACGGCCCTTGAAAGATTTTGAATAAGTCATAACATTGACACATTGACCCCACTTTAACTTTAGAAAATGACTTAATAATTAGTGTTCCGGTCTTTCACTCATGTTCAGGAGCCCAAATTTAGTGGACTTGCTTGATTCCAGGTCATACCATGAACTTCAGTGTCTCTTTCCAAAAACACTTTAATCCTTAAAATCAGCCTCCTTAAGTTACGATCATGTCATCCTATTTATAATTAAAATGGCTGTATCTCCGAGAGTTCTTAAGATAAATCGATTCTGATTCGATATTCATGCTCAGCGAGGTCTAAATATCCAGATAAATATAATGCAGGGGCTATTTTACTTCTAACAAGCAATCAATAATGGGATTGTTGTCAACTCAAATAAATTATTTTGTACTTTTGTAAAAAATAAATATTTATATATAATTATTATTATTATTTTATAACAGATGAATAATAAAAAGCAGTCTATAAATTAGATCCCATGCTATATAAAAACAAAAATACTTTAATTAATGAATATCCTTAAGTCATTTCATTTCATGTAAGGAATATTTATAATTTTCAAATTTATGGTGAAAAGTAACCTTATAAGAAAATGAAGTGCCAAAGTTGGAAATGCTGTTTCAGAATTCAAAATGGCTTATCATAATATTCTGAAAGGGCAAATTCAATTTTGACAACATGATTAAAAATGGTAGTCTTAAAATCAATTCTGTTTATATATTAAACAATAGCGCTTGGAAACCATAACGATTTGACTTTTCGTTAATGACCGGGACTTTTGTTATTTTATAAAGAAGCCTAGATTTAAATTCATTAATGTTGCTTAAAAAGCAATTGCTTAAGAAATTTGTGCTTTAATTTAGTTTGTTATAGTAGAACGAATCTTATAAGTGTAGAAAGCTATTGCATAAGAAATTTGTGCTTTTAAAAAGATTATAAGAATATAGTAACATTAATTAAGTACTTTGAATATGTTCAAGTTCAATTCATGAAATTCTGATTTGAAAATCTTTAAACCCTATGTTTAACATACTTCCTAATCTATACCTACAACAAAACTTAAAATGCCCATAACTTTGCGCTTTTTGAAGATATGATAAAACGAATTTCATATTCGTGCTGAGCGAGGTTTAAATAACTAGAATCGATATTTTCAGGTGCTCTTAGGAAAAATAAATTAGAAGCTGCATTTTGGCGGGGAAGGGTACTGCCCTGGAAAGATTTTGAATAAGTCATAACATTGACATATTGACCCCACTTTAACTTTAGAAAATGACTTAATAATTAGTGTTCCGGTGTTTCACTCTTGTTCAGGAGCCCAAATTTAGTGGACTTGCTTGATTCCAGGTCATACCATGAACTTCAGTGTCTCTTTCCAAAAACCCTTTAATCCTTAAAATCAGCCTCCTTAAGTTACGATCATGTCATCCTATTTATAATTAAAATGGCTGTATCTCCGAGAGTTCTTAAGATAAATCGATTCTGATTCGATATTCGTTCTCAGCGAGGTCTAAATATCCAGATAAATATAATGCGGGGGCTATTTTACTTCTAACAAGCAATCATTAATGGGATTGTTGTCAACTCAAATAAATTATTTTGTACTTTTTATAAATAAATATTTATATAAAAGTATTATTATTTTAACAAATGGAATAATAGATAGCATTATAAATGAGATCCCATGTTATATATAAAAAATACTTTAATTAGTTGAAAAAGGTTAGTTCCATTTAATTCTTGGGAAGAAATATTTAAAATCCTCAAATTTATTGTGAAAGTAACCTATTAAGAAAATTAAGGTACCAAAATTGAAAATGCGGTATCAAAGTTGAAAATACCGATTCAAAATACTTTGAAAGGACAAAATCAATTTTGATAGTGTTAATACAATTATGGTAGTCTTAAATAAATTCTGTTTATATAAAACAATAATTCTTGGAAATGATAACGTCCGATTTGACTTTTCGTTAATGAACCTGATTTTTGTCATTTTATAAAGAAGCCTAGATTTAAATTCATTGAATTTTGATTAAAAAGCTTTTGCTAAATCAATTGTGCTTTAATTTAGTTTGTTATAGTAGAACGAATCTTATAAGTGTAGAAAGCTATTGCATAAGAAATTTGTGCTTTTAAAAAGATTATAAGAATATAGTAACATTAATTAAGTACTTTGAATATGTTCAAGTTCAATTCATGAAATTCTGATTTGAAAATCTTAAACCCTATGTTTAACATACTTCCTAATCTATACCTACAACAAAACTTAAAATGCCCATAACTTTGCGCTTTTTGAAGATATGATAAAACGAATTTCATATTCGTGCTGAGCGAGGTTTAAATAACTAGAATCGATATTTTCAGGTGCTCTTAGGAAAAATAAATTAGAAGCTGCATTTTGGCGGGGAAGGGTACGGCCCTGGAAAGATTTTGAATAAGTCATAACATTGACATATTGACCCCACTTTAACTTTAGAAAATGACTTAATAATTAGTGTTCCGGTGTTTCACTCATGTTCAGGAGCCCAAATTTAGTGGACTTGCTTGATTCCAGGTCATACCATGAACTTCAGTGTCTCTTTCCAAACACCCTTTAATCCTTAAAATCAGCCTCCTTAAGTTACGATCATGTCATCCTATTTATAATTAAAATGGCTGTATCTCCGAGAGTTCTTAAGTTAAATCGATTCTGATTCGATATTCGTGCTCAGCGAGGTCTAAATAACCAAATAAATATAATGCAGCTATTTTTACTTCATAAGCAATCATTAATAGGATTATTTTTAGGCTCAAATAAATTATTTTGTACTTTTTTAAAAATAAATATTTATATAAAAGTATTATTATTTTAACAGATGTAATAATAAATAGTAGTTTATAGATTAGATACCATGTTATATAAAAACAAAAATCCTTTAATTAATGAATTTACTTAGTTCAATTCATTTCATAGTAATAAGAATATTTATTATCTTCAAATTTATGGTGAGAAAGTAACCTAATAAGAAAATGAAGTACCAAAATTGAAATGTACCAAAGTTGAAAATACTGAATCAAAATAGTTTGAAAGGACTAAACAATTTTGATAGTCTTAATACGATTATGGTAGTCTAAAAATCAATTCTGTTTATATTAAACAATAACGCTTGGAAATGATAACGTTTTGACTCTTCTTTCATGAACCTGATTTTTGTTATTTTATAAAGAAGACTAAATTTTAATTCATTGAATGTTGCTAAGAAGCAATTGCTAAAGAAATTGTGTTTTAATGAAGTTTGTAAGAGTAGAACGAAGCTTATAAAAGTAGAACGAAGCTTATAAGTGTAGAAAGCTATTGCATAAGAAATTTGTGCTTTTATAAAGATTATAAGAGTATAGTAATCTTAATTAAGTACTTTGAATATGTTCAAGTTCAATTCATGAAATCTTATAATCCTCCCCCCTTGATTTGAAAATCTTAAAACCCTATGTTTTACATTCTTCCTAATCTATACCTACTACAAAACTTTAAATGCCTATAACTTTGCGCTTTTGAAGATATGAAAAAACGCATTTCATATTAATGCTCAGCGAGGTTTAAATAATTAGAATCGATATTTTCAGATGTTTTTAGGAAAAATAAATTAGATGATGCATTTTTGAGGGGAAGGGTTCAGCCCTGGAATGATTATGAAAAAGTCAAAACATTGACATATTGACCCCACTATAACTTTAGAAAATAAATAAA
Organism: Oxytricha trifallax; assembly: GCA_000711775.1. NCBI lineage: Eukaryota > Ciliophora > Spirotrichea > Sporadotrichida > Oxytrichidae > Oxytricha > Oxytricha trifallax. The sequence goes on from ARYC01016442.1 coordinate 6,900, forward strand.
TAATAAGTGTTCCGGTGTTTCACTCATGTTCAGGAGCCCAAATTTAGTGGACTTGCTTGATTCCAGGTCATACCATGAACTTCAGTGTCTCTTTCCAAACACCCTTTAATCCTTAAAATCAGCCTCCTTAAGTTACGATCATGTCATCCTATTTATAATTAAAATGGCTGTATCTCCGAGAGTTCTTAAGATAAATCGATCTGATTCGATATTCGTTCTCAGCGAGGTCTAAATATCCAGATAAATATAATGCGGGGGCTATTTTACTTCTAACAAGCAATCATTAATGGGATTGTTGTCAACTCAAATAAATTATTTTGTACTTTTGTAAAAAATAAATATTTATATATAATTATTATTATTATTATAACAGATGGAATAATAAAAAGGAGTCTATAAATTAGATCCCATGCTATATAAAAAGAAAAATACTTTAATTAATGAATATGCTTAAGCATTTCATTTCAGTAAGGAATATTTAAATAATTTTCAAAATTATGGTGAGAAAGTAACTTATAAGAAAAATGAAGTGCCAAAGTTGGAAATGCTGTTTCAGAATTCAAAATGGCTTATCATAATATTCTGAAAGGGCAAATTCAATTTTGACAACATGATTAAAAATGGTAGTCTTAAAATCAATTCTGTTTATATATTAAACAATAGCGCTTGGAAACCATAACGATTTGACTTTTCGTTAATGACCGGGACTTTTGTTATTTTATAAAGAAGCCTAGATTTAAATTCATTAATGTTGCTTAAAAAGCAATTGCTTAAGAAATTTGTGCTTTAATTTAGTTTGTTATAGTAGAACGAAGCTTATAAGTGTAGAAAGATATTGCATAAGAAATTTGTGCTTTTATAAAGATTATAAGAATATAGTAACATTAATTAAGTACTTTGAATATGTTCAAGTTCAATTAATTCTGATTTGAAAATCTTTAAACCCTATGTTTAACATACTTCCTAATCTATACCTACAACAAAACTTCAAATGCCCATAACTTTGCGCTTTTGAAATATGATAAAACGAATTTCAATATTCGTGCTGAGCGAGGTTTAAATAACTAGAATCGATATTTTCAGGTGCTCTTAGGAAAAATAAATTAGAAGCTGCATTTTGGCGGGGAAGGGTACTGCCCTGGAAAGATTTTGAATAAGTCATAACATTGACACATTGACCCCACTTTAACTTTAGAAAATGACTTAATAATTAGTGTTCAGGTGTTTCACTCTTGTTCAGGAGCCCAAATTTAGTGGACTTGCTTGATTCCAGGTCATACCATGAACTTCAGTGTCTCTTTCCAAAAGCCCTTTAATCCTTAAAATAAGCCTCCTTAAGTTACGATCATGTCATCCTATTTATAATTAAAATGGCTGTATCTCCGAGAGTTCTAAAGATAAATCGATTCTGATTCGATATTCGTTCTCAGCGAGGTCTAAATATCCAGATAAATATAATGCAAGGGCTATTTTTACTTCTAACAAGCAATCATTAATGGGATTGTTGTCAACTCAAATAAATTATTTTGTACTTTTGTAAAAAATAAATATTTATATATTATTATTATTATTATTATAACAGATGGAATAATAAAAAGGAGTCTATAAATTAGATCCCATGCTATATAAAAAGAAAAATACTTTAATTAATGAATATGCTTAAGTCATATTCATTTCAATGGTAAGGAATATTTATAAATTTCAATTTAGTGAGAAAGTAACATTATAAGAAAATGAAGTGCAAAATTGAAATGCTGTGTCAGAATCAAATGGTTATCAATAATATTCTGAAAGGGCAAATTCAATTTTGACAACTCTGTTTGTATATTAAACAATAACGCTTGGAAACCATAACGATTTGACTTTTCGTTATTGAACGGGACTTTTGTTATTTTATAAAGAAGCCTAGATTTAAATTCATTAATGTTGCTTAAAAGGCAATTGCTTAAGAAATTTGTGCTTTAATTTAGTTTGTTATAGTAGAACGAATCTTATAAGTGTAGAAAGCTATTGCATAAGAAATTTGTGCTTTTAAAAAGATTATAAGAATATAGTAACATTAATTAAGTACTTTGAATATGTTCAAGTTCAATTCATGAAATTCTGATTTGAAAATCTTTAAACCCTATGTTTAACATACTTCCTAATCTATACCTACAACAAAACTTAAAATGCCCATAACTTTGCGCTTTTTGAAGATATGATAAAACGAATTTCATATTCGTGCTGAGCGAGGTTTAAATAACTAGAATCGATATTTTCAGGTGCTCTTAGGAAAAATAAGTTAGATGCTGCATTTTGGCGGGGAAGGGTACGGCCCTGGAAAGATTTTGAATAAGTCATAACATTGACATATTTACCCCCACTTTAACTTTAGAAAATGACTTAATAATTAGTGTTCCGGTGTTTCACTCTTGTTCAGGAGCCCAAATTTAGTGGACTTGCTTGATTCCAGGTCATACCATGAACTTCAGAGTCTCTTTCCAAAAACCCTTTAATCCTTAAAATCAGCCTCCTTAAGTTACGATCATGTCATCCTATTTATAATTAAAATGGCTGTATCTCCGAGAGTTCTTAAGTTAAATCGATTCTGATTCGATATTCGTTCTCAGCGAGGTCTAAATATCCAGATAAATATAATGCGGGGGCTATTTTACTTCTAACAAGCAATCATTAATGGGATTGTTGTCAACTCAAATAAATTATTTTGTACTTTTGTAAAAAATAAATATTTATATATAATTATTATTATTATTATAACAGATGGGATAATAAATAGCTGTCTATAAATTAGATCCCATGCTATATAAAAACAAAAATACTTTAATTAATGAAAAATGCTTAGTTCATTTCATGGTAAGGAATATTTATAATTTTCAAATTTATGGTGAGAAAGTAACCTTATAAGAAAATGAAGTGCCAAAGTTGGAAATACTGTTTCAGAATTCAAAATGGCTTATCATAATATCTGAAAGGGCAAATTCAATTTTGACAACTCTGTTTGTATATTAAACAATAACGCTTGGAAACCATAACGATTTGACTTTTCGTTATTGAACGGGACTTTTGTTATTTTATAAAGAAGCCTAGATTTAAATTCATTAATGTTGCTTAAAAGGCAATTGCTTAAGAAATTTGTGCTTTAATTTAGTTTGTTATAGTAGAACGAATCTTATAAGTGTAGAAAGCTATTGCATAAGAAATTTGTGCTTTTAAAAAGATTATAAGAATATAGTAACATTAATTAAGTACTTTGAATATGTTCAAGTTCAATTCATGAAATTCTGATTTGAAAATCTTTAAACCCTATGTTTAACATACTTCCTAATCTATACCTACAACAAAACTTAAAATGCCCATAACTTTGCGCTTTTTGAAGATATGATAAAACGAATTTCATATTCGTGCTGAGCGAGGTTTAAATAACTAGAATCGATATTTTCAGGTGCTCTTAGGGAAAATAAATTAGAAGCTGCATTTTGGCGGGGAAGGGTACGGCCCTGGAAAGATTTTGAATAAGTCATAACATTGACATATTGACCCCACTTTAACTTTAGAAAATGACTTAATAATTAGTGTTCCGGTGTTTCACTCATGTTCAGGAGCCCAAATTTAGTGGACTTGCTTGATTCCAGGTCATACCATGAACTTCAGTGTCTCTTTCCAAACACCCTTTAATCCTTAAAATCAGCCTCCTTAAGTTACGATCATGTCATCCTATTTATAATTAAAATGGCTGTATCTCCGAGAGTTCTTAAGATAAATCGATTCTGATTCGATATTCGTTCTCAGCGAGGTCTAAATATCCAGATAAATATAATGCGGGGGCTATTTTACTTCTAACAAGCAATCATTAATGGGATTGTTGTCAACTCAAATAAATTATTTTGTACTTTTGTAAAAAATAAATATTTATATATTATTATTATTATTATTATTATTATAACAGATGGGATAATAAATAGCTGTCTATAAATTAGATCCCATGCTATATAAAAACAAAAATACTTTAATTAATGAAAAATGCTTAGTTCATTTCATGGTAAGGAATATTTATAATTTTCAAATTTATGGTGAGAAAGTAACCTTATAAGAAAATGAAGTGCCAAAGTTGGAAATGCTGTTTCAGAATTCAAAATGGCTTATCATAATATTCTGAAAGGGCAAATTCAATTTTGACAACATGATTAAAAATGGTAGTCTTAAAATCAATTCTGTTTATATATTAAACAATAGCGCTTGGAAACCATAACGATTTGACTTTTCGTTAATGACCGGGACTTTTGTTATTTTATAAAGAAGCCTAGATTTAAATTCATTAATGTTGCTTAAAAAGCAATTGCTTAAGAAATTTGTGCTTTAATTTAGTTTGTTATAGTAGAACGAATCTTATAAGTGTAGAAAGCTATTGCATAAGAAATTTGTGCTTTTAAAAAGATTATAAGAATATAGTAACATTAATTAAGTACTTTGAATATGTTCAAGTTCAATTCATGAAATTCTGATTTGAAAATCTTTAAACCCTATGTTTAACATACTTCCTAATCTATACCTACAACAAAACTTCAAATGCCCATAACTTTGCGCTTTTTGAAGATATGATAAAACGAATTTCATATTCGTGCTGAGCGAGGTTTAAATAACTAGAATCGATATTTTCAGGTGCTCTTAGGAAAAATAAATTAGAAGCTGCATTTTGGCGGGGAAGGGTACTGCCCTGGAAAGATTTTGAATAAGTCATAACATTGACACATTGACCCCACTTTAACTTTAGAAAATGACTTAATAATTAGTGTTCAGGTGTTTCACTCTTGTTCAGGAGCCCAAATTTAGTGGACTTGCTTGATTCCAGGTCATACCATGAACTTCAGTGTCTCTTTCCAAAAGCCCTTTAATCCTTAAAATAAGCCTCCTTAAGTTACGATCATGTCATCCTATTTATAATTAAAATGGCTGTATCTCCGAGAGTTCTAAAGATAAATCGATTCTGATTCGATATTCGTTCTCAGCGAGGTCTAAATATCCAGATAAATATAATGCAAGGGCTATTTTTACTTCTAACAAGCAATCATTAATGGGATTGTTGTCAACTCAAATAAATTATTTTGTACTTTTGTAAAAAATAAATATTTATATAAAAGTATTATTATTTTAACAAATGGAATAATAGATAGCATTATAAATGAGATCCCATGTTATATAAAAAAATTGTTTTAATTAGTTGAAAAAGGTTAGTTCAATTTAATTCTTGGGAAGAAATATTTAAAATCTTCAAATTTATGTTGAAAGTAACCTATTAAGAAAATTAAGGTACCAAAAGTTGGAAATGCTGTTTCAGAATTCAAAATGGCTTATCATAATATTCTGAAAGGGCAAATTCAATTTTGACAACATGATTAAAAATGGTAGTCTTAAAATCAATTCTGTTTATATATTAAACAATAGCGCTTGGAAACCATAACGATTTGACTTTTCGTTAATGACCGGGACTTTTGTTATTTTATAAAGAAGCCTAGATTTAAATTCATTAATGTTGCTTAAAAAGCAATTGCTTAAGAAATTTGTGCTTTAATTTAGTTTGTTATAGTAGAACGAAGCTTATAAGAGTAGAAAGCTATTGCATAAGAAATTTGTGTTTTAACAAAGATTATAAGAGTATAGTAATCTTAATTAAATACTTTTACTTTATTTAAGTTCCATTCTTGATATTCTTTTATCATCTCCCCTTGATTTGAAAATCTTAATAACCATATGTTTAACATACTTCCTAATCTATGCCTACAACAATACTTTAAATGCCTATAAATTTGCGCGTTTTGAAGATGAGACAAAACGAATTTCATATTCGTGCTAAGCAAGGTCTAAATGACCCGAATCAATATTTTCTGGTGTTCTTAGGAAAAATAAATTAGAAGCTGCATTTTGGCGGGGAAGGGTACTGCCCTGGAAAGATTTTGAATAAGTCATAACATTGACACATTGACCCCACTTTAACTTTAGAAAATGACTTAATAATTAGTGTTCAGGTGTTTCACTCTTGTTCAGGAGCCCAAATTTAGTGGACTTGCTTGATTCCAGGTCATACCATGAACTTCAGTGTCTCTTTCCAAAAGCCCTTTAATCCTTAAAATAAGCCTCCTTAAGTTACGATCATGTCATCCTATTTATAATTAAAATGGCTGTATCTCCGAGAGTTCT
>ARYC01016443.1:0-14663 GCA_000711775.1 Oxytricha trifallax
AAATCGATGTTAAAACTTTCTATTCACTTTAATGATTACATGGCTCAAAAAATTTTACTCAATTATACAAATTAAAGTGATCAGAGATTTTTTACTACAGATTTATTGATGTATATTTTGCATCATAATTAATCTACCTATTTGCACATGATTTTATACATTTATATAAAGTGAATTAAGTAATTTGATCGCGAATATACAAGATTAATCAACAATTCAATCATTAAATGTAGAGTTATAATACTGTGATCTTGTCTTAATAGTCTCATCATCAACTCATTTTTTATCATAAATTCATCATGATCTATTAAGTTTATCTAGAAAGGGGTTCTCGCTCACATCTTCATCTTCATAGCGTCAATAAACTTAGGGATTCAGGATCATACGTTCAAATCTCAGCCACATCTCAGTTTCAGACTTTTAATCTCATGATTAATTGACAGGGCAGTCCTCCATTTTATGAGGTAAGAGTTTAATAAATTAATGATATCAATAAATGAAAAATGGAAAATAAAAAACTTTTCAAGTTTTAATAATTAATGATAAAAGTCTTAACTAGTGCTATAACGAATTATTTATAATGATTTCTTAATTAATTTTAAGCTGATTATTATTAATTAAGACTTTCCATTTTTCATTTATTGATATCATTAATTTATTAAACTCTTACCTCATAAAATGGAGGACTGCCCTGTCAATTAATCATGAGATTAAAAGTCTGAAACTGAGATGTGGCTGAGATTTGAACGTATGATCCTGAATCCCTAAGTTTATTGACGCTATGAAGATGAAGATGTGAGCGAGAACCCCTTTCTAGATAAACTTAATAGATCATGATGAATTTATGATAAAAAATGAGTTGATGATGAGACTATTAAGACAAGATCACAGTATTATAACTCTACATTTAATGATTGAATTGTTGATTAATCTTGTATATTCGCGATCAAATTACTTAATTCACTTTATATAAATATATAATATAGTTTATTTAAAATGCAAAAAAAAATATAGAGGGAGAGTTGTTTTATTTTTCGAACTACTTTTGTAAATCATAATATTTAATATAATTTATATAATCTCAAGTTTTTAAAAATATTTCTATTTAAGCTTAATTTGAATTAGTGAAAAGAGAAAATAAATAAAATATGTTAAATTTAATTGAAGATCTCTAATAAATTAAATATTCACAACTAAAATTAATAATTAATATTTACTATCAATTTGATTTCAAATAGGGAAACGTCTTTAAGATATGGAGAGACATTCTTTTTATTTTATAAAATTTTCTATCTTTTCCTGCTATAATTTTTTTTCAAAAACATATATTTGCGGAAAAATTTATGAGAAATTTTTACATCAGAAATGTAAGCGTTTCCGGACTGACCGGAAGGTTTTCCTATTTGTAATTCTCGAAATTCTTTTTCTTGCTTAAATAATACACTGATCTTGACCCCCTCGTTGCTCGCTTCGCTTGTAATTGATAATAAGTATTAATTATAAATGAAATAACAGACTTTGAATTTTAATAAGTTCAGTTATAGTCTTTATAATTCTGGGTCTTGTATGTTATCGGGGTAATAGGAGTTAGTAGAGGGTTTTATAATCACATTTATTGTCTATAAAAATTCATATATAGATTTGTAAAATTATCGGAGAATTTAACACAAAATTAATTGTAATATAAGTATTCTCTTTAGATATAGACCTAAATTAAGAATAATTAATTGGAGAACAATTAATGAAATTGAAAATTAATATTTATTTTTTTATTATAGAATAGGTATTTCTTTTATTATTAATATAACAATTAAAATTATATTTAAATAATTCTATCTTTAGAAGAACTAAAAGTCTATGGATGAAAGCAGTTTTTCTGATTTTTTAAATTAAATAACAGTAATTGAATAAACAACTCTTATAGATTCTATAATGATACAATAATTTATGATTAAAAAGTTGGCTTCAATATTACAGAGATAATTCAACATTCTTGCATTATGATTTTAGTATTTATTTTTAGTTAATAAGTAAAATTAATTTCTTAATTTCTCACTAAATTTATATTCTTTTCTATTATTAAAAGACTAACCTTTGAATTTACATTCAATAATCTGTTTTTTGCCTTTCTTCATATTAAAATTTTAATTTCTAATGAATATTAAACCCCGTTGATCATTTAAGAACGAAGATTTGGAGTTAAGAACAAATAAATAGAATTTAAAATTTTATTGGTTTAAATTATAAATTTTTGGTCTAATTATTCAAAATATTAACTCGATTAAATGTCCTTTTAAAATTTACCAATCATAGTGTGTTAAAAAATAATACAAAATAATATAATATAAATTAACCCAATAGTAATATAATATTTATTTAATTTACTTTATCTATTGTCTTCTATAAAACATGGAATTCTAAAATGCATTGAATAAGCATCTTTAGATCTAAAAAAATTTATATTTTGATGCTCAATAGATTTTTAAAAAAACCTTCAACATTATTAGAATTATTCATCAAAATTTATCATATTATTTGCCAAAATAAAGAAATAATCATTAGTAATAATAGAATTTTAAGTATAATGTTTGTTCTAACATTGATAATGCAAAATTGTATACAATCGTTTAATCATAATCAGATGAATAGTTGTTAGAAACTCATAATTAGATGTAGTTTGATCAACACTTCCATTTTCCTGCCCAGTCTGATGATTGTGAGAATTATGTTGATTTAAACACCTGATCTAATTATAATAACCTATTTGGTTCTTTCATGCATAACACTTTAAACAGATAAATCAAAGTCAATTCTTCCAGGAATATACAGTTAGAGGGAGTCAACCTAGATCTTTGCTATGAGTTAACATACCTAGTTAGTCGTGAAATTTCATTTACATTAGAGATAAGCCATTCAAAATATATGAAGAATGAACTTTTGTTTCAATTTGGATAATTATAAAATATCATACAACAACTGTTAACTGGTTGTGAATAATTAATTAGTTTCAAGGCTTTGGCAATACAGTGCTTTCAAAGAAGTTCAAGGTCGACACAACAAACATAGAGAGAAAACCGATGATTAAATATATTAACAACTTATGACAATTACTACCATTTAAAATATTTAATTTATAACGATTAATTTAATAAATAATCTATAATATATTTATAAAAGTAAAATAAATAAATTTCTTCATTAGTTTCATAACTTGATCACATTCTCAACTTAAAGTATATTGCTTTATTTGATGAAAACATTTATTACAAGCTATTACACTTTGAATGTGTTTCATTTAAATAAAATCAACTTTATCTACTATTAATTATATCCTTCTTCTGACAGTTTTATAATTTCTTACTAGTTTGAATTAAAATAGTAATTTTATAAAAAGGATAAAAATACATCTATGAATTATAAATTATCTTCATTTGAGTATTAAAATTTAAATATATTTACAAACCCATTAACCTCGACCTAGCTTAAGTTATGACGTCAAATTAAGGTCCAGCCCAGTAGCTTTTAAATTCTGACCAGAATCTGACCAGAGATCAGCACCCTAATCAATACTCGATTTATGCTGACATAGACATAATGGATGACGACTTAATGCTTGAGGACTCAGATCCTTCAGACGTAGCTTACGACTGTCGCGTTAAGAAGAAACCTTAGTGAAAACTAATCAGCACTTGCGCCCTGCTAGGGACATCGCTGAACCAGGTAGAAGTTGGCTCAGCCACACCTTCAAAAGGACCTGTCCTTTCTTAATGATATGCTCAGGGGGGCTTGACCCCTCGATGCGATGTTAATTTTATTATTATTATTATTATATATTTACAAATAAAAACATTATTTAGGAATACATTTGATTTGGGAAAAATAATTATAATTAATAAATTAAATCATTAAATTCGTGTCAGTTAACTTTCTGGAAACCACGACAATATGGTACTTGTTCGATAGAGAATTCAAAATTAGCTGGACTTTACTATTGGCGGTACCCCTCTATCGCATCTCAGGAACGAGATAACTGGACTTTAATTTTTGCATTAAATTCAACTAAACAAATCACCCAAAATTAAAATGAATTTATCTCGCTCCTGAGATGCGATAGAGGGGTACCGCCAGTAGTAAAGTCCAGCTAATTTTGAATTCTCTATCGAACAAGTACCATATTGTCAGGGTTTCGAGAAAGTTAACTGCCACGAATTTAATGATTTAATTTATTAATTATAATTATTTTTCCCCAATCAAATGTATTCCTACAATATGAATGAATAATATTTTATTAATAGTTTAATAAGTTAGAATAGATAAATTGATAAACAATATGTATAATATTTGTGCTTTTAGATATTATTACATGCTTAATAACAAATAGTTTTAGTGTGATAACGATAGGAATTCTGAATTTCATTAATAATTCTATCAATATAATATGTTTTTATCAAGTTTATTCTTGCATTTATGAACACCTGTGCAATTAAATTACTGTTGAACAACCAGTAAGTTGAGTTCCTGCAACATCGCAGTCAACGACCTGCCCATTTTAGAATTGATTGCTTTAATTGCAAAATTTTCAGATTTATCATTATTGCGTTCTAAGAGTGATTCATGCTGATTGATAAAATTGTAATTGCTAGCTTACAATCTCTTAGGAATTTTAATTAGCTATTTTTAAAATCTTAACTATAATTAGAACGTTATCAATTAAATTATTTAAGAAAGATTAAAATAATTTCAGTGTTAATGTATAAAGACTAAAGTTTAAATAGAAAATAGTTTCTCTTTATAGTATAATTAATTACAAATTCTTAAATAAATTATAACTAATCTAATATAATTTTGAGAGATGTTAATAAATTTAATTTATAACAGCTTAATTCTATCTAATAAATTTAAAGTTAATAATAAAGGTTTTTTAATTAATTTGATCTCAGGAATTAAAATATCTTCTCTTTGCGCAAACCTCTTTGGCTATGAACTCAAAAATAATCTGTAAAACAAGCAAATTCAGTTTCAGTATTAGCACAGCACGAGACTGATTGACAAATAAAATTTAGGGATAAGTAGTTTTAATTCTTGTACATAAAATTTAGTGAAATTTAGGATAAATATATCGTAATAAAGAGAATAATCAACAAAAATTTGAGATAATTTTGTGTTTCCTCTCAACACTTAACCCTCTAATTGCATGGCATTTTGGCTGTAGAATACTTTATATATTCATAAATAAATCAGATCGTTATTTAATTCAAAAATTATACCTTATTAAATTTAAACTTATTAAAATATTAATTTTAAATTTAATTAATATACATAATAAATATTTAATTACAAGTAAATTACTAATGATTCAAAAATTGTGGATAAAAGAATTAATTATAACTAAAAAATATGTATAATAAGTAAAAATATAATTCCAATTTATAAATTAATAAAAAATAGGGAATGTTCGAAATAAAATTCTAACAGCAATTATATTTAATAGTGATATTGATAAATAATGAAACAAAAATATACATATTATGTACTTAAATTATAGAAATAATATATATATATATCTTAATTATATCATAAACTTAGTGATTATTTTGATTTATAATTTCAAAAAAATACGCTTTCTATAGTAACTTGGATGTGCTGTATCATTATTTTCATTTTGAATTTCATCATAATCTGAAAACTGAGTTTTTTAAATTTATCACAAATTGTTATTTTATTGAGATTTTCTAATATTACATTTCTCATCTATTTCTCTAAGTTATAAAAAGCATATCTATAATTAATAAGCACAATATTTGTTAGTTTATTCGATCTTCAATTTATAGTATTCTAGATTAAATCATGAAAGTAGAACTATAATTTTTACATTAAGCTCAGTTGGAAATATAAAAAAAAATGATTTGGTTAATGAGTGTTAAATTCACACTATAGCCTATGAATTTTTTTTTAATAGAATTATAATATATAACTGTATTATTCTTTAAAATAAATAATATGTGAAAACAAATTTGCGTATTTCAATTATAACAACAAATTTAATGAATTTGACAACCCCTTTTAATTAATGAGTTTAATGCATTATGAGTTTAATGAAGGAAAAAAAATAACAATAATGTCTAGAGAAATGTATATTTACATAAAGCTAATAAAGGCTAGTGTTAAAATAGTATTGTTTTTTTTTTAAATATTGTCTTTTTGGTCCATTCAATGTTTTTAATCATTCAATTAGTTTATACTTGAAAATTAATTTTAATTAATCTTTGTCTTTTCAGTTGATATCTATCTTTTTAAAAATACCTTTTAGTCATTCTTGTTAGATATTTATTATCTTAAAGTTACATTTCTCAATGTCTGAATTAATTTAGTCTCTTTTCTTAAGAGAAGTTCAATTACGTAGCAATAAAAAATAAATACAATTTTCAAATTATTCATTTGTATTTCTGTTTAATTTTTTGATTAGCCATCACTAGTAATTTATAATAATTTTAGGATGAATTACCCAGTTTTTAAAAGTAGGTGATGAATTACCGAGTTTTTAAAAGTAGGTGATGCATCAGTTATATATTAGCATTTAAATCTATAATATAAAATGTCATCTTGACTTATATAATGACTTCACTTCTTTCATGCACTTATAATGCTAAAATAGCTATGAAAAAGTTTAATAATATAGAGTTTTTTATCTATAGTATAATTAGCCTCATAAAAATTATTTCTTTTAAACTTAAGTTTTATCCTATTTAGAATTAACTCGAATCAATTAGTAATAAAACTTTGTTCTATTAAGTTCCTTTAAAAATAATTTGTGGATAAGACACTTTACTAATATTAAGATAAATTTATAAATTAAAATTGTTTATAATAAAAAATTAAAAAAATCAATATATAATTAAAATATTTTAGCAGAATTTTTTAATTCCTTATTTGATTAAAATATTAAGTACTATAATTTAATCTAATGATATTCAAACAATTTTAATCAATGAAAAATGTATCTATATGATAATTAAAACCCCTTGATTCATTTAAGACTTGAAATTAGGCGTTAAGAATAAACAGATTAAGTTTAATTGCTAAAATAGAAATAATTAGAATAATATATTGATTAAAGATTATTATCTGATAGAAATTAGTAATGATTCCAGCAATATTAAAAACATTAGTAGGATCATTAAACTTTAAAACAAAAACCATCTCTACCAATAAAAATTAATTTTTGGACATTTTTTAATTTTTTTAACTATTAGATAATAAAGACTCCTCAACCTACCCCTAGTAATTATTTTCTTCTTTTATTTCTTCATTTTCATCTATTTTTCCCCTTATTTTCAATCTTAAATGAATCAAGGGGTTTTATTAAAGTTAAATTAAATTATTTAACAATATGCAATATGCATACTTGGTGTTTATGAGCAGAATATAAAATTATTAATTTATTCTTATTTATTAATCATTGAAATTATTTTAATTTTAATTTGAATAAAAGAAAATGTATTTTTATAATGAAAATCATTATGATTTTCATTATAAAAAACTTAGGATTTTAACCAAAGTTTAAATGAGTGTTGCATGAAATGTAGAGAAGTTTTTTCATTAACTAAAATAGTAAAAGATATTTAATTAAATTAAATATAATTTAGGAATCTTTGAGTAAAGCAAGATTTTTCAACTACCGGAATCTTATCTTAATAAAATTTAAAATAATCGCATTAAATTAAAAATAATTGTTTATAAATTTAAATAATTTGCTGATAGCCTCATAGCTTAAAATTCAGAGTAGTTTTATAAGGCAGATCATTCAATATCTTTTTCAATCATTTTTAATTTGCCATCATAACCGTTCAGAACAGCTTAATTAAAGCTTAAGTTATTCACATACAGTCTTTTTATTTCTCTATCAACTTATTTAAAGTGATTATAAACAATATTTGTATTTTATTATATAGGAAATCTGATCTTGAGATATTCCCTTCTTATTTTGTATGAGGTTTAGAACTTTTCATGATTTTATATTTTTACTTTTGAGAAAGAAATATATTATTTTTATATTTGTGTAATAAATTTACCATTATTATTATTCTGATCTTTAAAATTTTGTCTATGATGATCATGAATAACTTAAGGTAAGGTGAATAGGAAAACTAGAAATAAAGATCTCTAGAATTTAATTAAATATATAATTATTATAACTATTGATCCTTGAAGAAATCACTGAGAAGAGAAATGATTCACTATGGCAAGTATAATGGAACGTGGATGAAACTTAGATTCTCAACGAAATCTCCCAGATAGACACATGGGACGAGATGGTTCTGGAGAACGGAATCCAAATTGAGATGAAGAGAGCCCTCGATGACCAAGATGGGAAATTCAGTAAATTAAACGAGGACATGGCAGCAGCTAAAGAGTATTTGTTCATCTAGAGACAGAATCAATGGAGAGGAACCGAGCAATTAAAGTAGGGGAAGGTTAATCCGAAACTCATCCAAAGCAGCTCAATGATGAACGAAACTACTCTCATAAGAATAAAAAAAATTTAGGAAGTTAACTAGGTTCAGGCAATGAGGAAGCAGCCAGAGAATGGGCAGAATGAAAGAAGGAGACAAAACCTGAACGAGGAATGCAGATCAGAAGACAAATAAGACTGAAACGTTGGAGCAGTAATGAATTACACTTTCTCTTTTTATATCAATGGTAAATCTAAGTACATTTTAATTTACCTTAAGTTATTATATATCTATCTCTATCTATTATAACTATTGTTATTGCTGTTATTAATAATGAATGATCGTATTTTAGTTAGTTGGTTCAAGGGATCATGATTTCTGAATAAATTATCAATATCTCAAGAGTCTCCATATAAATTGTAAAACTCAGCTGGGGGAGTGAATTTGGCTTTTTGGACTTATGTGCCTCTCATAGGGTGCTCCTGGGGGTCTTGTCTTAAGTCACCTCTTACCATGTCCTTACTTGTCTCTTTAGACCCCGACTCGGCCTGAATGCAGCCTAATCAGGGGTGGTCCGAAGACATATCCCTTGCCTGAACCGGTTGCGGTGCCAACTACTGAGACCTCTCGTTTTTTCGACTTTTCATTCGCTTTTTTTGGTAAGTGAGAGTCTTGTTATTATCAAGTACAGTATTTAAGTTTTCAATCTAAAGAGTATCTTGACAATTTTTAGCAATGAAATAGGAATAATAATTAAATTTTGTCTATGCTTAAATTAATTAATAATTTTAAGTCTTAACTTAAAAATACCGAAAATGATCAACACTGTTTCAATTTCTAAAACTCTAAGAATATCTTCACATGCTTCATAATGATCGATTTCATAACAATTCATAGTGTAAACAATAGTTCACCTAAAAGTCTATAGCTTATGTTCTTGGCATTTTTGTAAGGTTTGTAAAGGATGCACTTAAATTGGAGAGAAAGATTATACCTATAAGAGGCTTTTAGACATAAAAAACTAAGTGACGCATCTCTCAAAATACAAACAACTTATCACAAGTGACCAGACTCTTCAATTTTGGAAATAGTACTCTTTACAAACTAAATGTAAAAAAATCATAAGATTATACCTTATGTCCAGACTGACTAAGTCATAGCTCCAGTACTTGTACAATAGATTTCGAATAAGGAACAAAGTCATGAGGACCACTTATAAACTGTCACAAAAAACTAAGATAAAATCAATTAAATAAACTAGGATAGAGAGGTTTTAAAAACTCCTTGAGTGTAATGAACATGGCAAGAAAGGTTTTATATTGACGAGATTATCTTCAAACTATACTGATTAGGAAAGAAATAATGGGCTAAGCCATGTTAGAATTAGGTATTATACAAGGAATGTCTAAAGCTAAGCATCATAGCCGCGGCAGTTGACATGAACATATATCGTGGGCGTTTACTAGAGGGGTATCAAGTTAAGTTAAAATAATAACAAAAAAGTAATTTTAAAAATATAAATAAATTTTATTAAAAAAAATTTAAATATTAATTATCAATTATAAATATAATAAAAATAGGCTCAAGTATTTTAAAAATAATTTAATATAATTAAAGTAAATTTATTACAAACAATTAATAATGTTTTGAAAATGATTAATTTATATTTTTTTTGTATTTTATGAAATTTTACATTTACTATTTTTTCATATTTTGACTCATTCTTACATTTTAAAAGTCTTAAAAGAGGAAGCTTATAGCGCATGATTTTAACTTGAGCGAGGTGTAGCATCAAGCAATAATAAAAGAGTCAATAGAAACAATTAAACCATAAATTTTTCGAAATGTTTTTCAAAGGGCCATTAATAAATTAAAAAACTATTTAAGTTAAGACTAAGTTCATTCATACTGAATTCAATTTCTATTGGCTTTGTCTTAATCATTCCATGGTCTAGTCCTCTGGCTTCCGCTTTCTGCTTGAGTCTTAGATAATATTCTATTGATGAGAGTGCGAGCTATAGGGTTTATTGCTTTAAACCTTTAGTTTTAATTCAGGAAGTGGGTTTGATATTTCATGGTAGCTTCACTTTTATATATGATGCCGGTGTTTTAATTTATTTTTCAGGAGCGACAAGGCTTTGGTTTTTTACTCTATACTTAAGTTAATTATAAATAATATTTTACTCGAGAAGAATGGCTATAGGAAGTTGAATACATCCTCTCTTATATGATTTTTTCTTTCACTTTCACTCTTGTTCCTTGTATATTTAGCATGCTTTACAAGCGTTTAAATATAGTTTGAACACAGTTTAGCTAGCACCTTATAGAAGTACCTTCTCTGTAAAGTACTTATTAGACGGGGTAGTGATTAATGAATTTCATTATTTCTGGATCATCTTTAACCTGATTAAATATATTCTTGAGTATGGAAGGTTGATAAGAATGACATCACTAGTCTTAAGAAGGTTTTTACTGCCCGCAAGGAAGTCTATTATAAATCTCATGGTAACAAGTTCGTATTTTGACATGAAAAAACCCTCTATAAAAGTTATAAAAATATAATATTACTGCTAAACTTTACGAATTTTATCCTATAACTCTTTGATTTAAATCTTCTTTCAAATTCTCGAGCCTCATGTACTTAAACTGAATTATTATCCATAGTCTCCAATACATATAAAATAATTAAGATATAATACTTTCATAATTAAAACAAATTTTTATATTATAAATAAGCGATAAATGGTAATTAGACAGAGAGGTCTAAAAAGATAAGGCACAGATACTACTGTTGATTGCATTTCGTAGAGACTAATCATGCACCGATGCTTTTCCAAGTTCCCAAAAGCTGAAGCACCACCGCTCGCAATTCTGGTCTCCACTACATCGTACTTAAATATGATCGTCACTTCAGGGAGGATTGGCCCACTCAAATATCACAGCATTAGGTTTTACGCAGAGTTGCTAGCAATATATAGGTATTTGAGCTGCCGAGATGTGACAAGGAGAGTAAATTTTATACAAAAAGATTTAGCCTAGATCTTTTTTCATGCTGGCAGTCCTGTTACTAATATTACTCGTTTCCCAAAAGAGTATCACGGGTCACGGAATACTGATACTCCCGTGAGTAACTTGCACATGAGATACTAAGTAGCCTAGTCAAGAGATATTCCTGGGATTCTCCATGCAGACCACAAAGGCAAGTTAATGTCTCTAAACACTTTTTCCGGTGTATAGAGATACTCCCGGTATCGTAACTAGTTACGAAGTCTGTGTAACTAGTTACAGCACCTGAGACAATTTGGGAAACTAAGATTAGAAATTTTTGAATACACCTGCTCATCCGGGATGCTACTTCGAATGCATCGGGACAATAGGGCCTCGAGATTTGCATGGAGGAATCAATCACAGATGTAGCTCACTTGCCTGGCATGATTGCGAATAGAGTGGCTCTCAATATTAAAAGTGTGATATGATTTAATTAAATATATATTTTTGCAAACTAACTATTCACTGTACTGTGATTCTCTACTCAAAGCAATAAATACTTTATATAAAATAATTGTTAAATTAAAAAATAACTTATTTAAGAATATTTAAATGATAACATTTCAACTAAAGCACAATTTTAATTATTTTCTTGTTAAAACTACTATTGCTATACTAAGAGATATTTAAGGGGACACATAAGTCTCAATCAATTTAATCTATATTAAAAATAAATTTGTATATACTGTATAGTTTTTATTATTTTATATAAAGTATTTATTGCTTTGAGTAGAGAATCACAGTACAGTGAATAGTTAGTTTGCAAAAATATATATTTAATTAAATCACATCACACTTTTAATATTGAGACCCACTCTATTCGCAATCATGCCAGGCAAGTGAGCTACATCTGTGATTGATTCCTCCATGCAAATCTCGAGGCCCTATTGTCCCGATGCATTCGAAGTAGCATCCCGGATGAGCAGGTGTATTCAAAAATTTCTAATCTTAGTTTCCCAAATTGTCTCAGGTGCTGTAACTAGTTACACAGACTTCGTAACTAGTTACGATACCGGGAGTATCTCTATACACCGGAAAAAGTGTTTAGAGACATTAACTTGCCTTTGTGGTCTGCATGGAGAATCCCAGGAATATCTCTTGACTAGGCTACTTAGTATCTCATGTGCAAGTTACTCACGGGAGTATCAGTATTCCGTGACCCGTGATACTCTTTTGGGAAACGAGTAATATTAGTAACAGGACTGCCAGCATGAAAAAAGATCTAGGCTAAATCTTTTTGTATAAAATTTACTCTCCTTGTCACATCTCGGCAGCTCAAATACCTATATATTGCTAGCAACTCTGCGTAAAACCTAATGCTGTGATATTTGAGTGGGCCAATCCTCCCTGAAGTGACGATCATATTTAAGTACGATGTAGTGGAGACCAGAATTGCGAGCGGTGGTGCTTCAGCTTTTGGGAACTTGGAAAAGCATCGGTGCATGATTAGTCTCTACGAAATGCAATCAACAGTAGTATCTGTGCCTTATCTTTTTAGACCTCTCTGTCTAATTACCATTTATCGCTTATTTATAATATAAAAATTTGTTTTAATTATGAAAGTATTATAATAAATGAAAACTAATATAATTTTTTATTTTTTATTTTTTGATTTAGGAGGAGAATCTTATATCTCCTTATAAATTCATTATAACCCCCTTATAAAGGTACTGACCAGAATTTTTTAAAAAAAGTGTCATATTATTTTTTATTAAACATTTGGAATACGTTTTATCATTACTTAATTATTTATTTTATTTCATTATTAATTAAAATATAGTACAAATAGAAACAATGACAGTCCATGGAGGACCAATAAATTTAATAAAATATTTAAGGGGGAAGTTTCCTGCACTAGTTTATGATAAAAATAAAAATTATAGGGAAGTTTCCTGCACTTTTTTTATTAAATTAATTGTTTTAACAACTATTAATCAACTTCTGGATTAATTTAATTATTATAAATTTACATTAATTTATTAATGAATAGTCAATATCTCTCTTCAGATTCCAAAAACTGAGACATTTTTCATCGGGCATTTGTAGGTTCTGTATCTTAACCATTATATTAATTTACTATAGAAATTCCAAATATTGTATCCAATTGTTAATTATTGTAACTCTGATTGATTTTAACTTGTTCTTACCATGCCTATATAATGTTAGAATGTTAGACTATAATCTTCTTGGACTACTACAATAATTAACAATATATTCTTAATATTTAATGGGGCAACCCCCCAAAACCCGCAAATATAGTAATTTAATTATGATACTAACCTAAAGATTTGCAAACTAATTATAATTCTTATTAGTTTTTAATATAACTAAAATGTCTAATTGAAATAACTATGGGTTAATCATATTTAAAAAATAATATAAGCATAGCTACCGTAAATTGATAAAATAAATTGATGAAGTACTTAAGTTTAAAATTTAAGATAAAGATTAATACATAGATTTATTAATTTATTTTTTATCCTGTTATATTCCTATTTAGAGTTTTTAAATTAAAAAAAAAACTAATACATTATTATGTTTAACTATTAATTAAGCAGTCAATAAAATCAAAGCCAGTTAACTTTATTGTTCTCATACATATACTTAAATATCTATTATATTTTAAGTATAATGTTCTGTAGCCTTGAAAAGTCAAAGCCTTCAAAACTCATAATTAAGTAAATTCACACATAAATCATTTTGTAAAAATGTATTCATAAGTACCTTAATACATTTAGGATCTTAAAAGTGTACTACATGAATCTTAATCATTAGTTAACTTACCTTAAATAATTATTGAAAGAAAAAATTGATTTATAGTAAATATTTAAACAAAATATAAACTCTCGATCAAATATAATTGCTAATTATTTGTAAAAAATAAATAAATATAACTACATCGGTATTGTTAACTTGAACATTATGCTCTATTCCAAAATATTTTTATGTATTAAGTTTACGAAATAAGACAATAAAACAATTTTAATTTTACTCTCTTTTTTTAAAAAAAATATTTAGTCGAAATAAGTCAAGCAAATTTCATATTATTGTTAATTTTCTTCTAATCTAATATGTTTTCATGAATAATTTTACATAATTTACATCCTTAAGTGATTTAATTATAAATTTACATATTTTATTTTTTTTAATTTTTAAAAAGCT
>ARYC01016447.1:0-10374 GCA_000711775.1 Oxytricha trifallax
CATAAACTCACCTACTAGTTGGTATGTTAAGGTTACCTCTTTTTTTCTTAATTAAGTACTCTACATCGTTATTTATTCACAAAAATTATTAACATATTTATACTTAACTGTTTGAAATGTGATATATTTATTCAAATGAATATGGCTTCAGAAATGCTTCTCTAGGTCAATCACATATTTACGTAATTTATATAATAAAATTTATATTAAATTATTTTATAATTTTTCTGGGGATTTTTACTGGAGTATTCTTAAGTATTAACGAAGATTACTTAAGGAAAGAATTTCAACTCAGGCAAAATGAAAAATATTAGAATTAAAAATTTACGAATGTTTTGTAGCTTATGCAAGATAGTGTTTTGATACTTAATAGGAAGCATAATGATTAGTAAATAGTATATGCTATTGCAAAATTACATAGTGTTATATTTTGTTTTTGTTGTAAATCTATATTAGCTATTTATAATGAAATAAAATAAAATAAAATAAACTAATATTTTAGAAACCTATATTTAACGTTAAGATATTATAATGAGGAATAATAATAAAAATACGTTTTAATTAGTTAAAAATTAACAAAGTTCATATAAAAGTTAAATTATATTAGGTAATAATGAGGCTTTTTACTAATTACAAAATAAACTTAAAACAGTCTATTTTAGTCTTTAAAAATAATTTGGCAAAGACAATAAAATCAAGATTCAAAAATAAAATTAATATAATACTTTGGGAGATTTATTTCAAAATTTCAAATTCAGGGAAGAGTATGATAATAATAATATTGGATAAAAATCTTTTTAAGAATTTATTGAATTTGAAAGAATTGATGATTCTTGTCACGTCAATATTCTAAAATTTTATTATTTTTAAAGTAATAAACTATTTAGATGAAATAAAAACATTTGGCATTAATTTCTATTTTAAGGTAGAGCCGATATCTATGTCAATTTAAGTAAATGTTAGTCATTTGAGAAAAGAAGGTTAGATTCTTATGGTATTTAAAGAGATAAACTGCTTATAAAATGAATGTAAAATTTATTAATTAAAGTATAACTTTATCTGCTATCAAGAAGCTTTAGAACACCAAGAATAAAGAAAAATTCACAAATATTTTCATTAACTCCACCGCCCACAATATCTTTACTCCCATCAATGGGGTACTGGAATTATTATACAAAAATTTTTTTAATTTACAATTTATGGAATAAAAACTTTTATTAAGTTGAAACTAACAAATAATTATTTTGATTAATTTCTCAAATTCATTAATTTTTTGTTTTGAGTTTTTTCTCAATAATTTGATTCAGTATTTAAAAAATACAAATTACTTTAAAAATACACAATGAATGAGTAAAGGTTAGGTTAAATTTTATAATCTTATTTAATTATACTTTGAAATTGTGCTTACTAAACTTAAATATTTCCGGTCTTATTTCTTTTTTTAGTAACTGAGAAATTCATGAAATTTTTTGAATAAAGTGAATTGTTTTAAATAATTAAATAAAGAGATTAATAATTAAAAATATGTCTGATCAGAGTCCACTGTGCCATTCAATAGATAAGTAATACAAAAAAGATATCTAACATTTTAATTTTACAGGGGTTGCAGCAGGTAAGACTTGAAGCGTCAACGAACAGGGAGTTCATAAGGTCACACAGAGAGAGGCACAGGGAGGCAGAAAAGACTAAACATACTACATAGATGACGAGGATGAAGAAGATGAAACTGTTTTTTCAGATATACATTTTCAAAAATAGTAATCATATTTGTAATTACAACTATTTAATTTGTAATTTAAATTCAATTTATTCAAAAAATTTCATGATTATAATAGAGAATTTAAAGACTCTTAATTGTAGCATATTTAGTCAACTCCTTATTTAGGAAAAGATTTAAAATGATGATATTATTAGCAACCTATTTTAGAAACACCAATCAAAGATTTTCAAGATTATTCAATTTAGAATTATCAACTGATCTGAAATTGTTAATATATTCTTTAATTCATGTTTTTCTTCTGATTAAATAGTATTTTTTTAAATCATGATCTTAGAATCACTCGGATGACTGATTATGGAAGGTGGCCACCTTGATTTGTAGTGCAAGTGGTAGCAGCCGAGTTGATCTTTCAATCTCCCGACTTTTGTGAACAAAACTGAACTACCACATTATAACACAAATCTACAGCATCCATTTGAGTAAGGATAGAAATAAAATCATTGAGAAAAACCAAATTAACTCAATCAAAATAAACTGCAAATGAAACACGAGAAAGTTATGGGAACATGGAAACTTACCTTATCTTGAATCATACTCAGCTATGTTATTCTCGATGGTTTCTGGTGGTTTAATAGGTAGTTACTCAAATTCTTAAAAATTATATTTAATTTAAAACCCTAATAATAATAAATTACCTAATCGTGACTAACTTACTCACTCATAAATATCTTAAAAGTATAATTATATATCATAGCAATTACTCCTCTCTTTTATTAGAAACTAAAATTAATTCTAATAAACATAAAAATTGTAAATATTTGAAATAAATATTGAGTAATAATAATTTTAAACAATTTTTTTCTCAATCTTTTAAAAATAATAATTATTACTGATTATGATAAGATTATTTGAGGAAAAAAGTAATCATGATGTGCATATCTAATAAACTATCTTTTTTTTGAGAAAAAATTTTATTTATTTTTGCTAAAATAATTGTTTAACTATATTTTAAAAATGCCTAAAATTAATCTCAAATTGAGATTCAATAAAAGGAAAATATGAAACTTAAATTATAACCTTAATCATATACATCAATAATAATAGATAAGAATTTAAATTAAAAGATTTTTTTTTAAATCAATATTATTTTATTTAGATTTATATGCAAATTGGAAAATCATGATGAACAAGAATAGTTTAAACTAAATTTTCATAAACTCCAATGTCTACTAAATTATGAAGATAATGAAATAGAAATAAAAATCTAATAATAAATAATCATTCTTTTAAATTTAAATAGTTTCATTTTTTGTGTGGATTGCATTGATTTATAATATACAAGATAATTCGATTGTTGATTCATTCATTAGCTCAAAACTCCAAAGTTATTAAATTATATCGATTACTTTCTATTTTAATTACAAACTCTTCACTTATTCGGCATTAAAATTTGTGAATTACTTTTGTTAAGTAATTCTATTTTTATTTTTAAAAAATCAATAATTTACTCATATTTTTTCATTGATTTAAAATCAATACTTTAAAAAATTTCTTATTAAGGAGTTTAAAAGTCAAATAAATAAAAATTGCATCAAACTTTAGAAATTTAAGTAAACTATTTTGTCAATTTTAAAAGCCTCTTAATTAAACTAATCCATCTATCTGAGAATAATTAAATAGAGGTAATATAATTCTTGATATTTATTCTTATCATGTGATATATTATTTTCTCTAATTATCATTATTGGAGTAATATTATAAAAAATTAAAGTTAATACATACTAATATATTAAAATAATACAATTTACAAAATATTCAAATACAATATTTTGAATGTGTTGCTGGGGATTGCGGAACTTATTGAGAGGGAAGTGACCCACGTGTCGTAGGCCTCCCAATATGTGAAGATAATGAAGAACTGCATCAACCATCTTTATTACACAACTCAGAATATTATAGAACACTCTAGATTGAGATTGAAGCAGCAAATTAATTTAAACCAAAATATTTTCACTTCAATTTATAAATTAAATAGTATAATTTAACACTGGATTATAATAAAATGAATAATTAAAAGATTTAAATGATACTTAAATTATTAGTTTTGAAATGAAACAAAAGAACTTAATGTTTGTGATTTAATAAGTAAGGTATCACAAATATTTCAAGAAGATGCCTTAAAAAAGAAAATCCTATATTCATTAAACATAGATTAAGCTTCTAAGATATTTATTGATGAAAGCAAAGTATCTCTTGTATTTTACAACATTCTTAGCAATATTTTATTAATTATTGGAGATTCTCATTATTTTATCATTTATTTGTAAATGCTTTCAAGTACACAGAGCACGGTTAATTAACAGTAGAAGCTAAAATTATAGAACAGATCTAAATATCAGATATCTAAAGCAAGTTAAATGAAAAATTAAAAGATTAAATAAATGACTTTAATCTAAGCAATGAATTAACTTAGCATTAGCAATATTTATATGTCAGTGTAACAGATTCTGGAACAGGGATTTAAGATGTATATCCAGATAAATTATTCAACTTATTTTCATCCTTCAAAATATTTCATAAATTCTTTAAAATATTCTAAAATCTCTCAAGATAGCATTAATTAGCAAGGATTGGGCTTAGGACTTTCAATTTCAAGCTTAATATCATATCTAAATATTTTTTTAAATTTAATATGCAAACAACTTGGAGGGATATTAATTGTAGAATACAGTGTATTAAATAAAGGTTCTAAGTTCTCATTCATAATACCTGTTGTAGTAATATAGTAGAATTAAATCTCATTACTCTTTCAATACTTAATTGATTTTTTTTAAAAACTAGACTATTTAGAAAGACATATTTTATTATAAAAGTATGTTTTATTTAGAGGTTAATTTCAATAATTTAATTAACTATATTTGATGTTTGTGATAAGTATTATGAAAGTAATCATATAAATTTTTCTTTATATAGTTTACTTTTCTGGACGTGATGGTGAGAGTAATAGGATCAAGCTTATTCTAAATTACAAGTCTATAGCAAACTTTATCATGCAACCCCTGTTTATAATCCCATTCAAAGTAGAGTGGAGAGTATCCAGTCAAAATTTAGATGAGTTAAACATAATAGAGTCTTAAGGGCATGATTAATGAAGTATAATAAAGCCATGCAAGGTGATAATAGTAAGTATCGAGGCAATAAAACAACAACTTAAAAACTTAAATTTCAGAGTACTATTTCATGGCCTTACCTTATGTTTGTGAAATATTTTTTAAAAATCTGGATGTTATTCTCACTTTAAATTCTAATATTTAATTGATAAACCACTATATAAACCCTTATAAAGTATTTCTTAATATTCAACTTTATCAACAAAAACACAATCAAATTATTTAAGGGGTTTTGGTGGTTTTTAATCTAGAACAGCTGTAATTAGATAATTTTTAAAGTGTTTTATATGTTGTTCTATATAAACTTCAGAATTTTTATTAATACTAAATTAATGATAACTAGTTCTAATTGAGCAGCAAATCTTTGCAATTTAATTTTTAATTTTTATATTTTGCGCTTGGAATCATTAATTGAAGTTGAGGATTGCTGCCCTTCTTATAGCACGGAAAGGAACAATCATTCTCAGATTTAGTTGTATGAATTTCAATTAAGCGTCCTAACTCATTGTGATGATGAGTATATTGCTACAAAAAATCTCAATTTTAAAAATTACAATAGTAGAATACAAGAGGAATCAGAATACTCAAATAATTTAAGAAGCGATCACGACAGTAAATAATTACTTCAATTTGTTTAATTTTTCTAATATTTAGTATGAGAGAGTCACAAAAATAAAATTATTCATTTAGATCATAAACTAGAAAACAAGAAACTTAAAAAGATTATTCTCAAAATTAATAGCAGCTAATGATTTAAAAGAGCTAAGATTTGATTGATATATAGTAAGATCTTGCAGATATTTTAATTGTAGACGACACAGTAAACTTTATTTAAAAAACATATAATTAAATAAAATTAGCAATTTCTCGTTTATTTAATGTTGAAATAATAAAGATGATTTTAAAGAACATATTCATAACCAAAATCTTTTAAGGAAATTATATTATTGACTAATTTTTTACAATATGGAAGAAGGTCAAAGCGTGCTTCTGGCTGGTTTGTGATAGTAAAACTTGGAATTATTAAGTTAATCTTATTATAAGAATAATGAAGTATATTGCAGAAAAAAATATATGGAATAAATATTTGGAATAGTGAAGAACCTCTACTTTACAAGTTCCCTTTATAGTAATCAAAGAAAATATATTAATAGTAATTATAATTGAATCATTATAAAGGTTCTTATTTTTAAAAAAATAAATGTTAGAAATAAATTTGAATTAATTTATAAATCTAAAGTCTTTTTAGAAAATCTAGTAATATATTTTAATTTATACCCCTCTACAAACTATTAAATTATCTTGTAGAATGAATTTGGTTTTATTCAGTCTTTCAAGTGATTAGGCTTATAGTGGTATTTAAGCTATAGAAGCAGTATAGAAGAGAAAGCAATTAATATAGAATAATCACTCATCTGATAATATTTCACAATATAAATTGATCCTGATGGATATTAACATGGCAGGTTTGGATGGAGTGGAGACTACAAGATTTATCAGAAGGGATTTTGAAGAATAAATAACAAATCGTGAAAAATTCATTATTTATGCACATACAGCTATCCCAGAGTGTCAATTTGGTGATTTTAAAGCTAAGGGATTTGATGGTTTTTTACCAAAACCCTTAAACTCAGATAATCTCAAAATTTTATTGCATCATTTAAAATTGATAAATTTATGATTCAATGACCTTTAAAATCTTTTTAAAAATTTTATTGCTATTTTTTAAATAAAACTATTTTTAATTATAATTTTATTATTTCTATTTTTTATTTCCTTTAAGTTTCAATTTAAGTATCATTTATATGATCAATTCTCAATTTTGATATATTAACGAAGTTGCTGTTACTTTTTCTTTCATATATCTAAATTTTGAAATTTAATGTAACTCATATATCAATACATTTTATGTATAAATTGTTAAGTTTGATTGTACTCAATCTAGATTTAAAAAAACACTATCTTAATTTACTTAAATTCTTTTTATCCCAGCAGTAACATCTATTTATCGTACTTTATGAAGAATATAAGTTAAGAGGTGTGATTCATAGAAATAAACTTTTTAATTTTTTTATATATAAAATATGGTGATGAAAGCCATTTACAAAAAATGCCTAAAATTTATTAATTTAAATCAAGATAATATCAATGAAAAAGAATACTATTATAGTTGTAATACAATTAAAATTTGAAATATTTTCTATAATAATAACTAAATTGGGGTGGTACCTCTCTCACGCCCCACAATTGTTAATGTAAAAAATAAAATGAATAATAATCTCACCAACCAAATTTAGGTCAAAAATTAACAATTTAATAACCAAAATTGTTAATCAAAACAATTTGAAGCAATATGATTTTGAAAAAATCATCACTTTATCATAAACACTAATATTTATTATTGTGGAAATACATTTGAATTAAAATTAATTTTAATTAAAATAAATATAATTCAAATTAGTGGCAGTTAAAGTTGGCCGATTTAAACAATCTTGGGCTCATTCGATAGAGAATTAAAAGCTAGCTGGACTTTATTATTGGTAGTACTATTTATCGCTTCCCTGGAGTTAGATAACTTCCTTTAATTAAACACATCTAAATTCACTAAATTAAACCCTCACATTAAAGTGAAGTTATCTAACTCCAGGGAAGCGATAAATAGTACTACCAATAATAAAGTCCAGCTAGCTTTTAATTCTCTATCGAATGAGCCCAAGATTGTTTAAATCGGCCAACTTTAACTGCCACTAATTTGAATTATATTTATTTTAATTAAAATTAATTTTAATTCAAATGTATTTCCACAATAATAAATATTAGTGTTTATGATAAAGTGATGATTTTTTCAAAATCATATTGCTTCAAATTGTTTTGATTAACAATTTTGGTTATTAAATTGTTAATTTTTGACCTAAATTTGGTTGGTGAGATTATTATTCATTTTATTTTTTACATTAACAATTGTGGGGCGTGAGAGAGGTACCACCCCAATTTAGTTATTATTATTATAAATGATTATGATATAATTTTTCTAAAACATATCAACTCTAAAATTGGTAAAAAACTTGACTATTTTTTTTATTTTGAATCCTTTTAATGAAAGAAAAAATTATATTAATTAACAGAAAAGCTTTATACTGGTTCTTTATTTCAAGTACTTGTGAATTCATAAACTTCAGGTTTTATATAATTTTGCATTTAATTTTATAAAATGTAAAGAAAATTAAAGGAATCTGTTAATTTTAGTATGTATTTAATGTTTAGAATTATTAAATAATTTTTTTTCCAAAAATAAAAATAATAATGATAATAATCTCGACTCTAGGAATTCATAAAATCCCTCTAATTATACAACAACATAAAATAAATTTAAAATATCTATATCTAAATTCTTATTTATATAATGTTTAGTACTTTCACTTATAATTGTAGTATCAATATTCAGTTATATATCTGGAATCTTAGAAAATATCGCTTTTATTAGAATACTTCTAGCATTTGTAATTTTATTTTGTGAAAAAGAATTAATAAAAAATACTTAATTTAGAATAGGTTTATTTTTTGTTGAATTTTCACAGCTAGTAAATATTTCACTTATTTGAATGCTCTTTGTATAAAACATATCATTTACAATACTTTTTTTAAATAGAATTCATTTCCCCTAACTTTACCCCATATGTTTATGTTAATTATAATTAATAAAAAGGAAATCAAGCTTTGTAGTAAACTTTGAGTTATTTGTGCATTAACCCCTTTTTATTTGTATGGTATGCGTCAGAATACTAAAGGAAAGTCATGATAATGTTGCCTATCATCCACTTATGTCATTGCAACAGTTTTACAATCTATTTTTGATAATACTAGCACCTACTACTTGGTATGTAAAACTAATCTCCTTTGCCGCTAATTAACTACTTTACATTCAAATCCGATGTTTATTAAGGAATTTAATTTAATGTTTAGAATAAAAAATTGATCATATAATTAAATTCAACAATAAGTTAGTTTAATACATTAAAAAATATATTAATTCTAAATTATTTTATTGTTTAATTTAAATAGAACTATCAATTTATTTAGTCTCATTTTTATTTATTATTTTAAATATATCAGAATACGAATTTAAACATAAATTAAATGCTGTTAAACTCAAAATATTTATAAAATACAAATAAAATTGAGTTATTGGAGTTAGAATAAAGCTTTTTGCATTGAAAAGAGGTCTTTGTATCAGTACAAGCTAATTTATGAATAAAATAATTAAGTAAAAATGACTTATATTAAGCAAAAACTCTTATAAAAAATCGTTAAAATTGAATAAAAATTAGACTTTTACTGCCATAATTTTAATAAAATAATTCAAATAAATCCTCTGACAATTCCTTTTTAAATACAAAAGATTTTAGTTTGTTAATTGCTATATTCTCTAGTTAGTATGGTTTAAATGGGAAATAATTCCATTTTCTACATGCATTTATATTAGCCTCTGTTATGTTCACTGGTATATTCCTGCACTAAAATGAAAAATATATGAGAAATGAATATTAAATGCGCTAAAAGGAATAGTACTAAAACTAGAAATTTATTATTCTAGAAAAGCAATTAAAATGTGAAATAATGTAAATTAATTAAATATTTACTAATTAAAACAGGCATATAAGCAAATCTATTTTACAATATTGGGTCCTTGGTAAATAAAAAAATAATCAACATAACAAAATGAATTAATGATTTTATTCTTTTAAATCCTCCTAATAATAAATTTAAATTCATATACAGGCATTATTCTATTATGTTATATGTTAAAATAAAGACAAGCTGTCTTAGAAACTAGAAAAATATTTTAAACCAAAACAATAGCATGCCAATTTTATTTTATATCTTCAAATATATAAATGTTCTCTTTAATAGCTAATAAATATACATTTTATTTATATTTAATTCACCAAAGTAAAATGCGTTACTACAATAATGTGCTTTAACTAATGAAGGACAGCATATTGATTATTAATTAGGCAACAAGTGACAACATAATATTTGCTAATGAGTCTTTTTATAAATTTTAAAATGATCTAAGGAACATTTAGAAAGATTTAAGCACATGATTTTATTATTTAATTTGATTTATTTTTACTTTAGCTCGAACGAAACAATTTAAGAAAGTTAAGCAACAAAAACTAAACACGCCAACAATTATTGTTCTTTAAAGGGGTTATTTTAAAATCTAACTTTTAGACCAGAATATAATAGTGACATTATAAGTAATTGCAATTTTGAATAATTGATATAAATTGAGAGATGTAAAAAGGACTTCTAGATAAGCAATTATTACTTTAAATTAGAACCAATTTCAGTATCGATTCTAGTAAATGTTAGTCATTTGATATAAGATGGCTAAATTCTAATGGTATTTAAAGAGATAAACTTTAGATTATTAAAATAAAAAATTAATTAATTCTAGCAAAATTTATCTGCAATTAAGAA
>ARYC01016450.1:0-15048 GCA_000711775.1 Oxytricha trifallax
TATACTATATATATATATTTATATAAGTTTTTTTAATAATGTTATGATTTTTATAGTGAATTATTGTAAAATTACTTGATTGGTGAATATAAACATGTTTAGAGATTTTTGATAATCACTCATCACTTAACGATTAAATAGAAAGTAATTGAAATTCCAGAAAAGCCATGATTTATCTGCAAATTTTATATTCTGTTAATATAAAGTTATCTGCTATCATTTTTTTAAATCAAAATTATTTACATTAATAACACGATTTAATCTTGAGTAAATTCCTTTGCATTTATATCATGGTTACTTTTACTAATGTCATTTTTTGCTTTATTTCAAATGAAATTACATAAACCCCAATACATATATGCGTGATAGTTTTATAAGTTGGTATAGTGATGATTTAATATCGATAAATAGCGAAATTCCAAACTTCACAATTTAACTTATTATGAGAGGGCCAATTCAAGAGTCTTAGAAAAAGAGTCTTTAAGAATGCTGCTAATTGCAGTTTGAGTGTTCTAGTGATCATATATTGTTGAAAGTGTTCCTTATTCTATACTTAGTCCATATGTCCATAAAATCCAGTAGCTTTCCCAACTACTTTTTGAAAAAATTCAACTTTAGTATAAACTCCCCCTCTTATAGGGTCTAAAATCCAGTCTGAAGTCTAGAATCCAAAGCCAGTCTGGACACCCTTCAACCATGACCTCGATTTTCGAAAACGAGTGCCTTTGCTTTCCATTCTACTTTCACTAAATAAAAAATAAAAAAAAAAAAAAAGCACATTTCTACTGGTTATATGTACGTTATGAACAGTATAGGGTTGAATTCACCATTAGGCCCTCGGATTTTTCGATTTTTCCAAAAAGCCAATTTTCAATGAGGCCAGACTCGAACAGCACTCAAAAGACCCATGGCGGGTCCGCCATTTCTTGCAAGCCTACTTTTTTCACCTTTATATGTTGGTATTAACATAAGCAATGCATTTGAACTGGTTTGCGGGCTGTAGCTCTTTAAATCCACTGGATAAGTGAAGGAGAGAGGTTTTTCTTATAGTAAATTTGAAGAATCCAGTGGTATTTTTTAATAATCCACCTATTAAATTAAAAAATCCAGAATATAATACTATAATCAAAACTTAAAAATACCATGAATCCAGCCCAAGAGCGGGATCAGCTTGCTGGTCTTTTCCCCTATAGATTGAAGAACGAAGCCCTGGCAAGCTTTTTTCCTTTACTAAGCACCTATATTAGAGTTAAGGAAAAATAATTCAAATGAATAGTTAGCTCAAATTCTTGAGCAGGGTGATCGGATTTTCGAAAATCTTGAAGCCAAGGCTAATATTGATGAGGGCGGCAAAGTGAAGGGCATTAAAGCTGAGTACAAGGGAGCCCAAGATAGCGTCAAAATCAATAGAGCAAAGGAATTCCTACATTTAAACAACTATGATTTGAGTCTCCTGTTGTAGCAGGAGGATTTCAAAGGCTATTAAAAGACATGGGATTTTAAGAACGTTGTGAGAAAGTTTATAAACAATAACAAAAGCAAGAAAGCCAAGAACAGCAGTGATACCAAGTCACTGGTCTCTGAAAATCTTAACAACTCCCTCTCAAACGAGGAAATGAAGGTGAGTGAGTTCCAGACTACTGTGAGCTTAGCAAGTGAATCAATGCAAGCTCCGAGACCCTTACCTTAGCTGGTTATTAACTATGGCTCAATCATTGGCCATGAGATGTTGGTCAAGCACTTTGAAAGTTTCAAATAATCAAATTATTAATAAAAGGAACAGATCCTTCAAGATATAATAGCCCGCAACACCCAATCACTCTTTTAGTTCCTTTAGCACTTTGAGATGGCAAATGAACCCTAAGTGAACCAAGGGCTCTTCTATTTAATTACAGAGTTGATCCCAAGTAACTAAAAGCTAGACTAAGACTCCAAGGCTCGTATCTTCTTGGCTGCCCTCAGTTACTATACAGGGGAAAAATATCAGCCAGAAGAGAACTTAATATAAGAAGCAATTCTCTTACTTATAAGGTCACCCAATGCTAGACAAGCTATAGGCTTAGCCAACTTGGTCTTTATTACTGAGGCAACATGTCTAAGTAAGCAGCTTGCTATAGTCTAGAAGCTAAACGACTCTAATCCAGGCATCATTCAGCTTTTGGCTTAAACATGGCACTACTTTTCAATTGACCCTTAGGTCTTCAAACTAATACCAAATTCCTTCTTTATAATGAACGTGCCTTTTATTATCTTGCTTAAGCAAGACTGTGGATTGAACCTTATAAGAGACATTCCAGTAGAGTATACAGAGTACTCTGTAAGAATATGTGCCTTATGCTCTGCCCCTAACTTAGAGTCTTTAAAAGACTACATATCTTCAACAAGGGCAACCTTCTTATAAAAGCAAGAAGTCATCGACAAAGTCTCAATGGTGCATTTTATGAAGGGCCTTGCTTAAAGACTGCAAAGCAGAGATCAATAATGGGTAGGGAAGATTGAACAAATCAGGAAAGTATAGTAGTTGATTGTGAATGCGCAAGTCGAGAAAAATGTATAGTTAAGCATTCACACTATTGACAACTGTCTAAACTGTGACTTCTCTGACCTTGATAGAATAATGCAATTGCCAAGGACTATGGAAGCCTTCTCTGAAAAGGCTGTTAATGACCTTCTTTAGCTATTCAAGAATGAGAACTTATAAAACCAAGTAGCATCCAGATTCAATAGCAGGTCTCCAGAGGAACTCTTAAGAGTAAGTGCCGAATTAGAAACTTTGGAGTAAAATTTAGGCTTCAAATTCTACTGCTCTCAGGTCTTATGTTTAAACTATATCTGTGACAACCTTAACAGCAATCACTTCATTCATTTTGGTATTGGCAATGGGAAGACCCTAATATGCATTGCTTTAGCAATCCTTATTGCTCTTAAAACTTAAAGATCAGTCTTTATACTCAGCAAGAATGAGCACTTAGTGCAAAGAGACTTCAAACGATACTAGAGAGTCATTAAAGCAATGTAGCTTAATTGCAATCTAAACTTCTTTGCCAAAGATACTGGCATCTATTTCTACACTTAGCCCTAATTAAAGAAGATGCAAAAGAACAGCAAGGCTGTGAGTGTATGGTAGCAAAGCTACGTATTAGTGGACGAGTACGACTGGATTATGTTTGATGGCTCTGTTGATACTATAATCAACTCTCTTGAGTACTTTCAGCAAGCTCATAAAGTGATAGGATTTTCTGGAAGCAATCTCTCTTTTACTGAAGAGAACTGTTTAAAGCTATCTTTTCAAGCTACACCTGTAGTATTTCCCACTCTTGATAAACTCTAGGGAAATAAAAAGACTCAATACCCGGATGTGTTTGTGAGCACTAATTAGAGTGATTACTTGGCTAAGATCAAAGAAATTATATTAGAGCAGCTAAGCCACTCCCCAGTTCTAATAGTGGCTTCGACTAACTATAATGCAATAGAGATAGGCCTTTTGAGATCGGGCTACGACTTCACAAGTTTAAGCAGAGGGCAAGCCGTCAATATCGAATCCATGATTGAAGGCAGATACTTAATGAAGAATGCGAAAAAGGAATATGGAATATACTTGCTGAATGAAGCTCATGGAAGAGGGACTGACATTCAGACGAATGATGAAATCAACTAGAACGGAGGTTCTTACCTCATCATCGCAGATGTCTTCTCTAAAAGGTCTGAAGAGCAGATTATAGGAAGAATTGGAAGACTTAATACTAAGGGCAGATGGCAAAGAGTTTTGTATAGACTCAACTCCAAAGATAGTGCTGAGTAGCTTCTTTAAGTAGAGTAGAATGAGATCGACCTTATATTAGACAAAAAGTTCAATGAAGTATAATTTAATTTGTAAGACAAATAAGAAGCTATTGATATGGATATTATTGATCAAGCAAAGGAGCCCGAAGTTCCTTCTGAATAGATTATAGCCATCGATCATTAAGTTGCAGTTGTAAAGGCTATAGTGGAGAAGATAGTCGAAAAAGTAGAAAGTTCTTTCATAGGAGCCAAAAAGGATATCGAGGAAGCAAAGAAGGCCTTTGAAGAGGAAATGAAAACTGAAGCTGTGGCTGAAGAGCCAGACACTCAAAGTAAATTAGGGTTCTATTAACCTTCTATCATAGAATTCATTGTAGAGAAGATGAGCCAGAACCCTGTGTTCTAAGACAAGCCTATTAGTGAAGTTGAGAAGATCTTCAAAAACGGCGTGAGGCGCCAATATGAGGAGATCACTTAAGAGCCAGGCAGAGAAAGATCGAAGAGCAAGGAAGGAAAGAAATAGACTAATAAGAGAAGTAGGAAGGCTTATGAGAAGGCAGAGCAGATTAAGGACTTAGTTGAAAAGTGAGTTATACTTGTAAGGAGGAGTTGCAGAGACAAGTCTTTTAGTGAAACTTACAAGGAGCATGAAGAGGTCGAAGAAAGTATGGAAGCCTGGTTGAAGAAGGCTTCAAATTAAAAGAAAAACTTGAAAAGTGATATAGATCATAGGAACCCCTAAAGAGAGGGGTTAAAAAGAAGATGATTTTAAAGCTCAATTTCTAAAAGAATTCACCATATTCTAACTCTTTCTATTAGTAGTGTTCAGAGAATGGATGAGAATAGAGACCAGCAGAAGTCAAAGGCTGAAGTTCTGCACCTGCCCTTCCAGATTCTGAGAGCCGAAGTCTTGCATAACTTGCTCCTTCATTTTGCGTAAGTCAAGTACTTCACTTTCCAAGTTATCATGCTCTTGCTTCAGCCTCTTAGTTTCTTATAGAAAGAGCTGCCTGTCTGACTTCAAGGCTGTCTCATAATCTTTCACCTCTTCAATTTCATCTCTTGTTCTCTTTCTTTTAGATGAGTCCTTCATGAGATTCACAGCTTTGCCTCTCTCGGCTACAAAGGAAATGTAAAGAGAGTAAACTTACTGCTGAAGCTGAGGCATCTAGAGAGTGCGTCAACAAATTCAGGTCTCATTTCAATGACTAGGTCTCTGCTTTGCTCAAGCCTTTCTTTCCGTTAAAGCATTGCATCGTGAATCATGTTGGTGACACCGTCGGTGTCTAAGGTATAGAGCAAATCACAGATCCATTGCCTGTCTAAGTGGACCCAGTCTCGCTCATCAGGGAGAAAGTTGAGTAGTCTGGAGATGTCTCTCGCATAATCGAGGAAGTCCTGGACTGTAAGTCCCTCTATGTGAGGCACTGCGGACACTTTGACGTCTTCTCTTCTGATGTACTATGAAGACGGTTACAATTAAGGAGAGATGCTTACCTCCTTCTTTGCTCTTATGATGGACTTGAAGAAGTAAATGTTGGTTGAATCAGGCTTGGGTAAGAAGGCCCGACAATCCTGGATGAGAAAGTTGTAGAGCTCTTTCTTGCTTTTGCACTTCTAAGCTAGGTCTTAAACATTGATGCCAGTAAGTTACGCTTGGTTCATTAAATTCTAATAGGAGGGTGCCATCAGCCGTTTTAAATAGCCAAATATTGGCTCATAAAGACAGCACTGTTACTACAATGAGATAGTCATTTTCACTATTATGAAATGCCTTCAGCATGATCCGATTTCCGCATGCGGATTTCCTACCAGCACCAAAGTAATTCATTATTAGGAAATTAAGCACTGAACTTATGGAATCAAGTTCTAAAAAGAGATAGTCTAAGCTGGTTGAATTTTTCCAATAAGAGGAAGAAGATAAAAGCTCTAGTAGTTCAGATAGTGAGCGAAGCTCAATTAGTGAAACAGATGATGAAAGCAATACTGCAGATTACATAACAACCAATATGTTATACTAAAGGAACATTACAGTTGCTGATGTTGAGATAGAGACTGTAAGTAAAAGAGAGATGCTTAACTACTACTATGATCTGGAAGATTCATTAGAATCTTTGAATTTCGAAGGCTTTATTATTGATCCTAAGGAAACCTATAGAGTAAGTAAACTAGGAGGATTTAAGGAATCGTTACTAGATGGCTACTAAATATAGACTCTTGGCCAGATCACACTTGAGATCTACACTGACTATACCTAATCAGAATTAGAACCTTAAGGTATGCTCGAAAGAGCTCCTTTAATTGATATGAAGGAATTAGAATAGAAAGTATTAGAGAACCATAAAATGAAATACTCATTTCCAGTCTTTGGACAGCATACTTAGCTTTAAG
Source organism: Oxytricha trifallax (assembly GCA_000711775.1). Lineage (NCBI taxonomy): Eukaryota > Ciliophora > Spirotrichea > Sporadotrichida > Oxytrichidae > Oxytricha > Oxytricha trifallax. Next base: position 6,175 of record ARYC01016450.1, read on the forward strand.
CTATAGTGCCTCGAAGATAACTCAAGATCATGAGGAAAGAAAAGGAGCAGCAGCAAAAAGAGCTAAAGCTGGCTCAGGAATCTCAAAGACTAAGGATGTCTGAAAAGCTAAACTGCTAGCAGATTATGAAGAGGCTTGGCATTTCATACTATAAGTTAAGAAGGTACCTTAACAATCCCTTTAAAAAAGCAAACTTTTGGAATCTTAAGTAAGTTAATAGAGGCAAGTATAAGAAGCTGCACAGAAGAGCTCGCACTCATATAGTGAACATGCTTACTTATGACTAAGTGCCAATCCAAATATCAGATATACAGAAAAGCTTAGTGTAAAACATCCAGCTCACTGTTCAAAGTAGATGATTCGAAGGTTCCTTAAAAATGAACTAATGATGACTTATAAATAAGTTAAGTAGATAACGAACCTTCATAACAATAACATAAGGAGCTGTCCAGCCTCTTCTTCTCTCATCAGTCTAGTGCAATACTGATTCATCAATGTTAATAATTCTCTTGCCTTCACAAAGAAAGAGTATGAATTGTTAGGCTGCATACTAGCGTTGAAGCTTACTACTGTTATTGTTATGAAGGTTCGTTATCTACTTAACTTACTTATGTGTCATCATTAGTTCATTCTTAAGGAACCTTCGAATCATCTACTTTGAACAGTGAAGCTGGATCTTTGACACTAAGCTTTTCTGTATATCTGATATTTAGATAGGCACTTAGTCATAAGTAAGCATATTCACTATATGAGTGCGAGCTCTGCTGTGCAGCTTCTTATACTTGCATCTATTAACTTACTTAAGATTCCAGAAGCTTGCTTTTTTAAGGGATTGTTAAGGTACCTTCTTAACTTATAGTATGAAATGCCAAGCCTCTTCATAATCTGCTAGCAATTTAGCTTTTCAGACATCCTTAGTTTGAGATTCCTGAGCCAGCTTTAGCTCTTTTTGCTGCTGCTTCTTTTCTTTCCTCATGATCTTGAGTTACCTTCGAGGCACTATAGCTTAAAGCTAAGTATGCTGTCCAAAGACTGGAAGTGAGTCTTTCATTTTATGGTTCTCTAATACTTTCTATTCTAATTTTTTCATATCAATTAAAGGGGCTCTTTCGAGCATACCTTAAGGTTCTAATTCTGATTAGATATAGTCAGTGTAGATCTCAAGTGTGATCTGGCCAAGAGTCTATATTTAGTGGCCATCTAGTAACGATTCCTTAAATCCTCTAGTTTACTTACTCTATAGGTTTCCTTAGGATCAATAATAAAGCCTTTGAAATTCAAAGATTCTAATGAATCTTCCAGATCATAGTAAAAGTTAAGCATCTCTCTTTTACTTACAGTCTCTATCTGAACATCAGCAACTGTAATGTTCCTTTAGTATAACATATTGGTTGTTATGTAATCTGCAGTATTGCTTTCATCATCTGTTTCACTACTTGAGCTTCTCTCACTATCTGAACTACTAGAGCTTTTATTTTCTTCCTCTTATTGGAAAAATTCAACCAGCTTAGACTATCTCTTTTTAGAACTTGATTCCATAAGTTAGTGCTTAATTTCCTAATAATGAATTACTTTGGTGCTGGTAGGAAATCCGCATGCGGAAATCGGATCATGCTGAAGGCATTTCATAATAGTGAAAATGACTATCTCATTGTAGTAACAGTGCTGTCTTTATGAGCCAATATTTGGCTATTTAAAACGGCTGATGGCACCCTCCTATTAGAATTTAATGAACCAAGCGTAACTTACTGGCATCAATGTTTAAGACCTAGCTTAGAAGTGCAAAAGCAAGAAAGAGCTCTACAACTTTCTCATCCAGGATTGTCGGGCCTTCTTACCCAAGCCTGATTCAACCAACATTTACTTCTTCAAGTCCATCATAAGAGCAAAGAAGGAGGTAAGCCATCTCTCCTTAATTGTAACCGTCTTCATAGTACATCAGAAGAGAAGACGTCAAATTGTCCCCAGTGCCTCACATAGAGGGACTTACAGTCCAGGACTTCCTCGATTATGCGAGCGACATCCCCAGACTACTCAACTTTCTCCCTGATGAGCGAGACTGGGTCCACTTAGACAGGCAATGGATCTGTGATTTGCTCTATACCTTAGACACCGACGGTGTCACCAACATGATTCACGATGCAATGCTTTAACGGAAAGAGAGGCTTGAGCAAAGCAGAGACCTAGTCATTGAAAAGAGACCTGAATTTGTTGACGCACTCTCTAGATGCCTCAGCTTCAGCAGTAAGTTTACTCTCTTTACATTTCCTTTGTAGTCGAGAGAGGCAAAGCTGTGAATCTCATGAAGGACTCATCGAAAAGAAAGAGAACAAGAGATGAAATTGAAGAGGTGAAAGATTATGAGACAGCCTTGAAGTCAGACAGGCAGCTCTTTCTATAAGAAACTAAGAGGCTGAAGCAAGAGCATGATAACTTGGAAAGTGAAGTACTTGACTTACGCAAAATGAAGGAGCAAGTTATGCAAGACTTCGGCTCTCAGAATCTGGAAGGGCAGGTGCAGAACTTCAGCCTTTGGCTTCTGCTGGTCTCTATTCTCATCCATTCTCTGAACACTACTAATAGAAAGAGTTAGAATATGGTGAATTCTTTTAGAAATTAAGCTTTAAAATCATCTTCTTTTTAACCCCTCTCTTTAGGGGTTCCTATAATCTATATCACTTTTCAAGTTTCTCTTTTAAGTTGAAGCCTTCTTCAACCAGGCTTACATACTTTCTTCGACCTCTTCATGCTCCTTGTAAGTTTCACTAAAAGACTTGTCTCTGCAACTCCTCCTTACAAGTATAACTCACTTTTCAACTAAGTCCTTAATCTGCTCTGCCTTCTCATAAGCCTTCCTACTTCTCTTATTAGTCTATTTCTTTCCTTCCTTGCTCTTCGATCTTTCTCTGTCTGGCTCTTAAGTGATCTCCTCATATTGGCGCCTCACGCCGTTTTTGAAGATCTTCTCAACTTCACTAATAGGCTTGTCTTAGAGCTCAGGGTTCTGGCTCATCTTCTCTACAATGAATTCTATGATAGAAGGTTAATAGAACCCTAATTTACTTTGAGTGTCTGGCTCTTCAGGCACAGCTTCAGTTTTCATTTCCTCTTCAAAGGCCTTCTTTGCTTCCTCGATATCCTTTTTGGCTCCTATGAAAGAACTTTCTAACTTTTTCGCCTATCTTCTCCACTATAGCCTTTACAACTGCAACTTAATGATCGATGGCTATAATCTATTCAGAAGGAACTTCGGGCTCCTTTGCTTGATCAATAATATCCATATCAATAGCTTCTTATTTTTCTTACAAATTAAATTATACTTCATTGAACTTTTTGTCTAATATAAGGTCGATCTCATTCTACTCTACGTATAGAAGCTACTCAGCACTATCTTTGGAGTTGAGTCTATACAAAACTCTTTGCCATCTGCCCTTAGTATTAAGTCTTCCAATTCTTCCTATAATCTGCTCTTCAGACCTTTTAGAGAAGACATCTGCGATAATGAGGTAAGAACCTCCGTTCTAGTTGATTTCATCATTCGTCTGAATGTCAGTCCCTCTTCCATGAGCTTCATTCAGCAAGTATATTCCATATTTCTTTTTCGCATTCTTCATTAAGTATCTGCCTTCAATCATGGATTCGATATTGGCGGCTTGACCTCTGCTTAAACTTGTGAAGTCGTAGCCCGATCTCAAAATGCCTATCTCTATTGCATTATAGTTAGTTGAAGCCACTATTAGAACTGGGGAGTGGCTTAGCTGCTCTATTATAATTTCTTTGATCTTAGCCAAGTAATCACTCTAATTAGTGCTCACAAAAACATCCGGGTATTGAGTCTTTTTATTTCCCTAGAGTTTATCAAGAGTGTGAAATACTACAGGTGTAGCTTGAAAAGCTAGCTTTAAACAGTTCTCTTCAGTAAAAGAGAGATTGCTTCCAGAAAATCCTATCACTTTATGAAGCTTGCTGAAAGTACTCAAGAGAGTTTATTATAGTATCAACAGAGCCATCAAACATAATCCAGTCGTACTCGTCCACTAATACGTAGCTTTGCTACCATACACTCACAGCCTTGCTGTTCTTTTGCATCTTTCCTTTAATTAGGGCTAAGTGTAGAAAAAGATGCCAGTATCTTTGGCAAAGAAGTTTAGATTGCAATTAAGCTACATTGCTTTAATGACTCTCTAGTATCGTTTGAAGTCTCTTTGCACTAAGTGCACATTCTTGCTGAGTATAAAGACTGATCTTTAAGTTTTAAGAGCAATAAGGATTGCTAAAGCAATGCATATTAGGGTCTTGCCATTGCCAATACCAAAATGAATGAAGTGATTGCTGTTAAGGTTGTCACAGATATAGTTTAAACATAAGACCTGAGAGCAGTAGAATTTGAAGCCTAAATTTTACTCCAAAGTTTCTAATTCGGCACTTACTTTTAAGAGTTCCTTTGGAGACCTGCTATTGAATCTGGATGCTCCTTGGTTTTATAAGTTCTCATTCTTGAATAGCTAAAGAAGGTCATTAACAGCCTTTTCAGAGAAGGCTTCCATAGTCCTTGGCAATTCATTATTCTATCAAGGTCATAGAAGTCACAGTTTAGACAGTTGTCAATAGTGTGAATGCTTAACTATACATTTTTCTCGACTTGCGCATTCACAATCAACTACTATACTTTCCTGATTTGTTCAATCTTCCCTACCCATTATTGATCTCTGCTTTGCAGTCTTTAAGCAAGGCCCTTCATAAAATGCACCATTGAGACTTTGTCGATGACTTCTTGCTTTTATAAGAAGGTTGCCCTTGTTGAAGATATGTAGTCTTTTAAAGACTCTAAGTTAGGGGCAGAGCATAAGGCACATATTCTTACAAAGTACTCTGTATACTCTACAGGAATCTCTCTTATAATGTTCAATCCACAGTCTTGCTTAAGCAAGATAATAAAAGGCACGTTCAATATAAAGAAGGAATTTGGTATTAGTTTGATGACTTTAGGATCAATTGAAAAGTAGTGCCATGTTTAAGGCAAAAGCTGAATGATGCTTGGATTAGAGTCGTTTAGCTTCTAGACTATAGCAAGCTGCTTACTTAGACATGTTGCCTCAGTAATAAAGACCAAGTTGGCTAAGCCTATAGCTTGTCTAGCATTGGGTGACCTTATAAGTAAGAGAATAGCTTCTTATATTAAGTTCTCTTCTGGCTGATATTTTTCCCCTGTATAGTAACTGAGGGCAGCCAAGAAGATACGAGCCTTGGAGTCTTAGTCTAGCTTTTAGTTACTTGAGATCAACTCTGTAATTAAATAGAAGAGCCCTTGGTTCACATAGGGTTCATTTGCCATCTCAAAGTGCTAAAGGAACGAAAAGAGTGATTGGGTGTTGCGGGCTATTATATCTTGAAGGATCTGTTCCTTTTATTAATAATTTGATTATTTGAAACTTTCAAAGTGCTTGACCAACATCTCATAGCCAATGATTGAGCCATAGTTAATAACCAGCTAAGGTAAGGGTCTTGGAGCTTGCATTGATTCACTTGCTAAGCTCACAGTAGTCTGGAACTCACTCACCTTCATTTCCTCGTTTGAGAGGGAGTAGATTTTCAGAGGCCAGTGACTTGGTATCACTGCTGTTCTTGGCTTTCTTGCTTTTGTTATTGTTTATAAACTTTCTCACAACGTTCTTAAAATCCTATGTCTTTTAATAGCCTTTGAAATCCTCCTGCTACAACAGGTGACTCAAATCATAGTTGTTTAAATGTAGGAATTCCTTTGCTCTATTGATTTTGACGCTATCTTGGGCTCCCTTGTACTCAGCTTTAATGCCCTTCACTTTGCCGCCCTCATCAATATTAGCCTTGGCTTCAAGATTTTCGAAAATCCAATCACCCTGCTCAAGAAGTTGAGCTAACTATTCATTTGAATTATTTTTCCTTAACTCTAATATAGGTGCTTAGTAAAGGAAAAAAGCTTACCAGGGCTTCGTTCTTCAATCTACAGGGGAAAAGACTCAGCAAGCTGATCCCGCTCTTGGGCTGGATTCATGGTATTTTTAAGTTTTGATTATAGTATTATATACTGGATTTTTAAATTTAATAGGTGGATTATTAAAAAATACCTCTAGATTCTTCAAATTTACTATAAGAAAAACCTCTCTTCTTCACTTATCCATTGGATTTAAAGAGCTACAGCCTGCAAACCAGTTCAAATGCATTGCTTATGTTAATACCAACATATAAAGGTGAAAAAAGTAGGCTTGCAAGAAATGGCGGACTCGCCATGGGTCTTTTGAATGCTTCGAGTCTGGCCTCATTGAAAATTGGCTTTTTGGAAAAATCGAAAAATCCGAGGGCCTAATGGCGAATTCAACCCTATACTGTTCATAACGTACATATAACCAGTAGAAATGTGCATTGAAAGTAGAATGGAAAGCAAAGGCCCTCGTTTTCGAAAATCAGGTCATGGTTGAAGGGTGTCCAGACTGGCTTTGGATTCTAGACTTCAGACTGGATTTTAGACCCTATAAGAGGGGGGGGTTTACACTAAAGTTAAATTTTTGGAAAAAGTAGTTGGGAAAGCTACTGGATTTTATAGACATATGGACTAAGTATAGAATAAGGAACACTTTCAACAATATATGATCACTAGAACACTCAAACTGCAATTAGCAGCATTCTTAAAGACTCTTTTTCTAAGACTCTTGAATTGGCCCTCTCATAATAAGTTAAATTGTGAAGTTTGGAATTTCGCTATTTATCGATATTAAATCATCACTATACCAACTTATAAAACTATCACGCATATATGTATTGGGGTTTATGTAATTTCATTTGAAATAAAGCAAAAATGACATTAGTAAAAGTAACCATTATATAAATGCAAATGAATTTACTCAAGATTATATCATGTTGTTATTTTAAATAATTTTGATAAAAAAAAATGATAGCAGAAAACTTTATATTAACAGAATATAAAATTATAAAATAAATCATGGCTTTAACGAATTCAAATTACTTTATAGTTAATCGTAAAGTGATGAGTGATTATCAAAAATCTCTACACATGTTTATATTCACCAATTAAGTAATTTTACAATAATTCACTATAAAAATCATAACATTATTTTAAAAACATATATAAATACCAAGTATATAAATATATATATATATATATTTTAACAATATAAGATGTTCCTTAGATAATTATGAGGAAGAAATTCATAACAATAAATGAAGGGAAGAAAGAATAAGATAATATCTGATATTTTTATGTATGATAATTGTTCCGCCCGAGATCCCCTCCCCCACCTCCCGGTCGACCGAGACCCCACCCCTTAAAATACCCCATTTCATATCAAATTTTGTATCTACAGGGTCTAAATCGAATTCCTTCTTGACATCTCGACATCATAAACCCTATTTTATATACAAAATTTCATAAGATTTTCAAAATTCTTTATTTCCATGTTAGTGCCTTATATGATATAAACTTTATGATTTGATGAGTTTCACTATGTTTACATCCATTTTTACACTTTCCCTAATGAAATATAAATAGTAAAAACTTTTCCATTAAATATTATTAGAATTATATTTATTAATAAAATTTATATACTATAATGGTACAAATTTTGTTTTAAAAATTTTTTATCTCTTAATCAACTTCATTCGACATAATTCGAAGAAAAAGTCTAATTAATTTTTAAAAGTTTTTAATTTTCACTATTTGATTTATTTATTTTTCATTATTTTTATAAACTAGTGAAAATTAAAAACTTTTAAAAATTAATTAGACTTTTTCTTCGAATTATGTCGAATGAAGTTGATTAAGAGATAAAAAATTTTTAAAACAAATTTTTTACAATATAGTATATAAATTTTATTAATAAATATAATTCTAATAATATTTAATGGAAAAGTTTTTACTATTTATATTTCATTAGGGAAAGTGTAAAAATGGATGTAAACATAGTGAAACTCATCAAATCATAAAGTTTATATCATATAAGGCACTAACATGGAAATAAAGAATTTTGAAAATCTTATGAAATTTTGTATATAAAATAGGGTTTATGATGTCGAGATGTCAAGAAGGAATTCGATTTAGACCCTGTAGATACAAAATTTGATATGAAATGGGGTATTTTTAGGGGGTGAGGGAGGGGGTCTCTGTTGACCGGTAGACGGGGGAGGGGGTGAGTGAGGGTATCTCGGGCGGAACAGATAATAATAAAATGACAGAGCATATGACCTACATAATTTAAATATCAATTTGACCACTTCTTGAGGTACATTCATGCTAAATTATATTTTTAAAAAATTCTTAAGGAAATTATGTATGGCATTTTTAGGCCAGGATCAAAAAGCTAAATCTTAATATTTTCAATATTAATAGATTACTACAATATAGGGGAGGATATGGATAAGGAACAGTGTCAAAAATATATTGGCTATTTTGGCTTTATAAAAAAATTCAAATAAAAATAAAGTCTCTCAAATAATAATAAAAAATATATATATTTTTTATAATACTAAAAAATGTGACATAGTCTGAAACATGAAACATAGGAAAGGAGTGATTAGTAATATCTGAAAATATTCTTTTTGGATTCTCGATTACTCCCAGGACCTTCATTAAGTTATAATACAACATCAATTTCAAATGACCTCCCCAATAATCTAATGTATAGTAATAGCAGGCAAAGTAAGATATTTTGACAATTTCATATTTTAATATTGTCGTTATTTTTGAACACATCTTAAATAATGACCGTATAAATTTTTCTTGATATTAGATAATCAATGTTTCTTACATGTTTAATTAAAATATCATATGACCACTTCCTGAGGTATCTACGTGCTAAGTCAAATTTTTAAACTATCCTA
>ARYC01016454.1:0-11134 GCA_000711775.1 Oxytricha trifallax
TTGTATATCTTGAATTGCTATCAGATTTTTCTTTAGTTATGTATCGATATAACAATTTTTTCAGTTTTCACGTAATATGATATATGAAATTTATGTTCATGAAATAATAGTGATCTTACTCGGCAACAATAATGAGTAAAAATTTATATATTTACCAAGAATTAGAAATTAATCTAGTTTTTCTCTATAGTATTAAATTATATATTAACTAATTAAATAATTAAAACCGCACTCTAACCCAAACGAGAGATCAATTTGAGTTAGAGTGCGATAGAGTATGAATTAAATTATATAATGAAAAATTAATTAAATATCACATGTTGTTTATTAGAGATTATATATAGATTAATTATTAAATAAGTTATTTATAATTTACAGTTTTTTAACTATTAAAATTGATAAAGTTTAAAAATCAAACATTATATAAGTATGATTTGTAATAAAACAATAATAATAGTAAATTAAATAAAAATGAAATGATGACTATTAAAAACAACATGTCATATTAAATTAATTTTTTATTATATAATTTAATTCATACTCTATCGCACTCTAACTCAAATTGATCTCTCGTTTGGGTTAGAGTGCGGTTTTAATTATTTAATTAGTTAATATATAATTTAATACAATAGAGAAAAACTAGATTAATTTCTAATTCTTGGTAAATTTTTAATTTTTACTCAATGCATAAAATATAATAATATATATTGTTTTAGGCTTATTAATTTCTCATTGAACTATATTTCTTATCTCATCCAGTGTTACCAATAGTAAGATTCTTATGTTCCAATAAATATTTAAATCTAACTATTTTTGATTAAATTTTTTATATTCATTTAAAATACTTAATTTTAAATTTATTAAGAACACTATTTTTTTATAATCTTTTTAAAATATGTGTCGATTTTTAGATTATAAAGCGAACAAGTACTCAATCAAGAACTACTATTAATTTTTTATTTATTTCTAGTTCTATCTTATATTTTATGAGAAAATTAGTTATTATTAGGAATATATCGCATTTGTAAGCAGTTGACATTTAATAATTCAGAAAAAAATCTCTATCCTAAGCAATTTCTTTCTAGATTAAATTTCATGAAATTTTCTCACAAATCTTGTTATATAAGTGTAACTTTAAATAAGTTTTGCTATTTATTGTAAGTTTTATTTTGAATAATTTGCTCTGGTATAAATTGTAGTTTTTTTTTCGAGAATGAGAAATGCATTATAAAATTTCTCTTTATCTGCATCTTCTTCAATAATCCTAAAAGTTTTATTATTTATGAGGTTGACATCACTATATTTATTTTCTTAAAAATATTTAACATTTTTCAGATAATATATATTTAAATCTTAAGTTTTTGTTATGAATAATTTTTATATTAATATCGTAAAAGGGATGTGGGGAACAATTAAATTCGTGTTTCCTTTCTCTGTTTAGGATTATTAATAATAATATTTATAGTAAATATTATTAGTTCCCTTATTTAGTTATAAGGGGGAATCTTGTAAAGTTGATTCATTCAGATAATTTCAAACTCACTATTAATTAATACTCAGATTTAGTGAACCTTTTTCATCAAACATATCATGTCCAATTACTTTGTTGAATTAAATTTTCCCAAACTTCATTCCGCATCTCCTATGTTCCAAAATCTTTATTAATAACTCTTTTCTTAGTTCCTGGCTTCTTAAATGTTAGAATCTTGCTTTAACTGTCATTTAATAATCATTATAATATTCAATATATAAGTCTCGTGGCTATAACTCCAATTAATTTTCTCTCTTTAACAAAATAATTTTATTGGCTACGATTGTTACTTGTTAATTATTAGTGTCATTACGATATAGGAAAAACATTTCAGATAATTTTTATCTAAACTGAATCTGCTTTTCCTAATAGGCTCATTATACTAATGATATTTATATGAACATTTTTCATAATTTACAATTTATATACCATTAATTCACTTTACTTCACATCCGTAGTTTCACTTTGAATCATTTCAATGAATTTGTTACCCAGGTTTTTATTACTTTAGTTTATCATCCTCATTTAATTAATATTTTGTTGCAATATTTCTAAAGTTCTGTTATTTATATATTTTCCATTAGATGTAATTTCAAATTATCTCATTACTACTTCGACGGTTAGTTTCTTCATATTTTTGATTGAATTGGTTCCCTCTCGTTTGAATGATCGATACCTTTGGAATTAACTCTTTCAATTTCGTTTTTAAATCTCTAGGATAAATGATTTTAGGTAATAACTGTAATCTTGTATATTACTATTTAGGTTTTTATTAATTTGTTAATTTATATCATTATAAGCATTAAACTGATCAGGAATTCTGTAGTTTATTGATTAAAGATAATAATGTTGCATATATAGTGATTGATTTTAGCTAAAATACTTAACGTCAAAACTTTTTATAAATTAATATTCGTAACATATTATAGTATATAAAGCTTAAGTTATGTTGTTGTTGTAGTTAAAGTTAATGATTCTCTGCAATCCTGTTTCCATGAGAATTGATCGTTCAGATCTCGTTATTAGTTCAGAGTTAAATACTTTATTATTCTATTGAAAAATTTTAAATTTCGATTATTTTCGTTTAAGTTAGTTTTTATTTTAGATTTTGTTTTGTACATTAATCAATTTTTTCCATTTACCAACTTTTTTATCTCACTCAGTAACTGATAAAAAATGTAGTATACTGTTGTTGTCGATGACAGTTTTAAACTTTAAAAATCTATGAAAATTTTATCACTGAATTAAATATATGGGTATAGGTTAATATATTATTGAATTATTCATTTATGTTGAAGGCAGTATTGAAGGTTCTCTTCAATACCATTCTTTTATATATTATACTGTCCTTAACGTTCTTTTAAAATCTTCTCCTTGCTGCTTCATGTTTATCTATGAATTTAATTCCTTCAGAATACCTCTAAATCAAGTGAAGGAAATAAGACAAAATTGCTATACCGTTTTTTTTATTAACGTTAATAAATATCAAATTACCTTATGTTAAGATACAATTACATATTTCTATGTTACTTTAGGAAAGTTTAATTTTAAAAAATCGCTGCTCTTAACAGGTTTAACTTTTAAAATTAATAAATATGATAAAGGTTATATTCTAATAATTAGATTTTGCTAATAAAGCTTCTGCAATACTATAGCTAATTATAACATTAATACTATTGTAGGAATACATTTGATTTGGGAAAATTATTAATAAATTAATTAATTACATATTAAATTCGTGGCAGTTAACTTTCTGGAAACCTAGACAATATGATGCTTGTTCGATAGAGAATTCAAAATCAGCTGGACTTTACAAATGGTGGTACCCCTCTATCACATCCCCAGAACGAGTTAACACGATTTTTATTTAGGCTGATTTGTTTAGTTGAATTTAATGTCAAAATTAAAGTCAAATTATCTCGCTTGAGGGATGAGATAGAAGGGTCCAGCAAATAGTAAAATCCAGCTGATTTTTAATTCTCTATCAGAAAGTTAATTACCACAATTTTGAGATTTTAATTAGTTAATCATTATTTTACTTCCTAAATCAAATGTATTCCTAAAATATTGATTATCATCTTATAATAATCTACTCTTTTCTTCTTTATTAAACATAATAATAAGTGTTTTAATTATCTCATATTCATTTTTTTGCATTTAAAGATTTTCCATTTTAATTACAGAAAAAATCATGAAAATCTTTTGGTAGATTTTCTATAACATTTTTTTTTTAAATATTGTTTTTTTTTATTAAAAAAAATCTGATTGTTAGTACACCATTTTGTCTGTAATTTTGATAAAATTTCAATACAAGGGAAATTTTTAAATATTTGAGACTGCTCTATCACTTGATAATTCATTAGATTTATACTTTGAAAGAATAGTGGAATTTACTTAACCACAAGATCTTTGAAGTATGTGAAAGATATATCTCGTTTGTCATCTTTGATGTGGCAGCTACTAACTTTATGATACTTCGAATCATTACATGAATAGGATCTCAAATATAACTTTTAAAATAAAAACTCTAAATTTTGCAAAAGTAAATCAGAATTTATTACAAATGCTACAAAGGATAAAATACATCTTAAAGAAACAATTGAAAGAACTGTATTTGGATAATGTTTAATAATAGTGTGATAAAACCCCATAGATCAATTAAGACATGAAAATTGGGGTTAAGAACAATTAGATTAAGAATTAATTATTATTGGCGTTTAATTATAATGTTTGGGCTAATTATTAAAACTATTGGCTCGATAATTGTCCTTATAAAATAATACAATCAGGGTGTGTTAATTTGATTTTAGCCTAATTATTTATATTATTAGCCAATTATAATTAATTTTTAATCTAATTGTTCTTAACTCCTATCCTCGCTTCTTAATTGATCTATGGGGTTTTATGAACAACAAAATATAATTCTTCTTGAATAATGTAACATCTGTTTTATTACATTAAGATGCATAAACATTTATGAAATTAAGAATAATTATTTCAATAAATTAAATAGTGATATGCAAAAATTACAATAGCACTTTTTAAAATATTAAAAAGCAATTAATTTTTTATAATTATAGAATCAACAAAAAATGGCAAACAAAAGAAATATTTTTTAATTTTAATAACTATACTTAATAACTTACTTGAAATAATTAATTTACGAAATTGGAGAATACTAATATTGATAATATCAAGATCAGTCTCTTTAATATTTTATTTGATTATTTTAATAATATTAAATTGTTAAAATTTCATTAATATCATCTTCACCAATTATTAATTAATAATATCTTCAACAACTTCAGCTATAACTAAAAACCAAATACTTTTGATTTTAAAAGAAATATAAAAACTGAAGAAATATAAAAACTGATATCTCATTATTTCAACAATAATTTATATAGAAAAAATTCATTTAAAAATTCAAACCAAATTCTATATGTACAATAATAATTACTTAGAATAATTTACCACAATCAATTATAATCTTCCCAAAACATGATGATAAATTTTTAATGTAATAAGAGTATTCATAGTTAAGTTTAGTATAAAGAATAATGTGTAATTTTATAAATCTAAACTATTTGTTAAGCAATATATAGTAATTAAATCTTTGCTCCTAATTGCTATTTAAAATTGATTAAATGTGAGAGGAGAAAATTTCATTTTTATCTTCAGTTGAAAAATATTACTTCACTAAATTATAGTTTATAGTTTATTTAAATAGATATATACCAATAATTTTGTTAAGCTTAATTTATTTATTAATTTAAAATGAAAGTTAAGATTTATAAAATAAACAAATTTCAAACCTTTTTTTTTGGAAATATCATTGAATTCCTAGGTGAAATTTGTTTGAGATATAATCATCATTAATCAAATAAGTTTTAGTTGAGAGATTACCTAACCTTCATTAAAATTATATCAATTATATAAGAATTCAAAGCTTAAAGAGACATTTAATCCTTATAATAAAATATAAAATATGAAACAAGACCTTCGAAAAATGAAATAGAATCACAAAAATAGCTGTAAATAATGAAACCTGTTATTAAATTTAGCATTATCAGTAAAATTTTCATAATTATAGAATGTTCTTAGCAGTCTTGCTTTGTAATGATAAATTAAGAATAAAATTAAAATTTGATAATTTAGATATCAAATACTCTAATTCATTTAATATCAATATAGTTAATATTATATTTACAATAAGTTATCATTCAAAAATGAGTAATTATTAATTTAAATTTTGAAATAGATTATTTATTAAATCACTCAAATAAACTGTTTTAATATATAGTTAAAATATAACCAATTATTGCGATAATAAATATATCTAAAGTCTTCAATTTATAATAAGGTATTTTCTAATAATTTTAATTTTGATGTTACAAGTTTACCTACCATATTAGATAGTTGCATCAAATTACTTTACATTTTACATTTGTATCTTGATGAAGTAATAATTATAAATAATTAAATTTATCTAAGAGGTTAAATTAATATAATGCAGAAAGTTCAATCGAGTCTTCCAATCTAAGATATTACTTAATCATTAGTTAACCAAAGTAAAAAAAAACAAAATATTTACAGTCTATGAAATTTTTGAATTCAAGTGAATTTATATCGTGACAATTGATAGCATTGTTTAGAAAGTATCATTACTCCGATGGAAATAAAATAGAAACTAAAGTATATATAAAGATCGGCTCTATCAAAATATATCAAACAAACATTCTTGAAAATAATTGGCCCCATAAAATAGTTACAATTTAAGATTGATACGGTTTGGAAGTCAGGCACTAGCTTAAAGTTTGGCTGAACTTGACTGAAAGAAATTTGGTTTTTATCAATAAATTAAATTGCCATTATCCATCATCAATAAGATTATAGCTTAAATAAATATATTTATAGTAATTTGTTACCTTTTTTGTCATAGAAGATGTACCAAGATTTATAAATAAAGGGGGGGAGGTCTAAGTCGGTACTACTCAATTTTTGAAATCCTAAGTCGGTACCATATGAAAAAATTTTTTTCCCCCAAAATCCTAAGTCGGTACCACATAAAATTTTTTTTTTTCATTTAAAAAAATAATTAATTATTTTAAAGTTAACTTAATTTTTATTTTGATAACATTTTTTAATTAATTATTTAATGTAAACAAAAAAATGATATGAAGATATTGTAAATACCGCTGATTAAATTATTGATGTTTTACTATATTTTTTAAGGATTTCAAAAATGTTATTGAAGCACTTTAAGATATTGGGATTCTTTAGAGATGTGAAATGCAATGTATGTTCAATGAATATGAAACTAAGATCAAGAAATGAACACCTGTCCATGAGGAATTCAAATTTAATATGTTATTTAATAATAGCAACAATAATATTAATAAAATGAATATGCAGATAATGAAAATGTTGAAGTTTATGATGAAGAATTTGAAGAAGAAAAAAAATAAGGTCAAGATGTTGAAATGTAAGATGAAGATGAAAACAACAATGAAATTACAAGACCAAGAAATTTAAGAGGTACAAACTAAATTGAAAGTTTATGGTTTAAACTTAAAAGATTTATTAAAAATTATATAGCACAGTAAGCGATGAAAATTTTAATTAGCATGACTTTTCAATGAATCAAAACCCCAAAACCCCTTAGTGAGGTTTATAAGTGCTTTGATTTGTAGGGTATAGTAGGGGTCTTATTGGGATTAGTAGAGAAAACGCAGGTTTTTGATGAATTTAATGAATATTTAATGAATATAACTGTACTTAATTCAAACAATTTTATCTGCTTATCTTTGTGATACCTCTTGAATTTAGCAGTCTGTAGTTGCTCTAGTATATCATCCAATGATTATCGTGGATATGCTGGAGCATTTACGATGACCATCTCACTATCTTCTTAATTTCATTGCATATTTCATCTTGCTTAATATGTTTAGCAGCCAAACTTATTGATTATTTCTCATGTTTTGTTCCAAGTATGACATACTTTCCATATCGCACTCTAAGATAATTGCAGCTACCGCCCAAACATCCCATTACACAGAGCCATTTGTCCATTTCTCTCTTATAGGGAAGTATCCTGGAGTGCCTAAAACCTTAGCTAAAGTCACTATCTCTTGTCTTATTGCTCTGTTGAAATCTATGACTACTACTTCTAAAGGGCAGAGATTTAGCATTACATTTTCTGGCTTCAAATCTCTATGAACATAACCTAGATCATGGAGCTCTTTCACACCCTTAGTCATATCTGTGAGTATCTTATTCAAATCATCAGGATATCTATTATAGTAGATATACTCTCTTAGAGTCATTTCAAACTTCTTGAGTCTCAAAGCAATAAAACCATGACCGAGTATAACTCCGTCGAGCTTAGCTAAGTTCTTGCATTATCTTTTCTAAGCCTCTCTCAGTACTATGTATTCATTTGCAAACTCATTTTAATATTGCTCGTTCTTAATGAGATACTTGAATGGATATACCTTGTAAGCGAATTCATCAACAACTATAAGTTTTACCTTGTTAGGTACGTGAATGTTTAAATAGTTTTCAATACAGCTGCTTATGTCGACTGCATTTAATGCAGGTATATACATTGCTCTCTCTTATAAGCATGCTATATACATACCATTTGCTGGTTGGTTCATTACTCCAACCGCTTCTATCTCTTAAGTCTCTCCTACTGTTCTTTTTGTGACTCAAGAGAGTTATTTTTTCTTTTAGCAGGTACAAGCTTTAAGTTTCCTCATCTTTAATCAGGAATTCGCTTAAATGATGCTTTTGCATAAGTCTCTTTACTTTAGCTGAGTGAGTATAAGACTTCATGCAGGTAGTGCATTAATATCAACCATCTACTTTATCATGCTTGAAGTAGATCTTAGCTCTACCAGAGTGTACCTCTTTGATGTGTCTCTTCAAGCTAGACTCATTTGAGAAGAAATTTTAGCAGTCTTCACATTAAAATGTTTTAATTTTTTCTATTGGTTGCTGTTCCTTATCTTCCTCAACCAATTCAACTTATGTTTAAACTCCCAACTCAGCACTCTACTTCTTGTTTTAAACTTAAATTTTAAAGACCTCATCTTCAAACTCTAGAGCTCTTAGCTCTACCTCCTTTTCAATATAAATTACTTCTGATTTCTTGGAGGAGCAAAAGTTGAGCAATGATTAACCTGTTCCAAGAGAAACTGCCTTATGATTTAAGTTGGCCGCCATGTTTTAATTCAAATTTAAATTTCTATTATAAAGCTCTAATAACCTCTCTAGTTATAGTAACTTTGTATAGGAGTTGGTACTGCAACAACAATGGTTGATTCTTAGGCGTTAGACATCATATTTATACTAATTTTATAACTATAAATTTTCTAAATTGTTGCTTAATATTTTTAATTTTGGTACCAACTTAGAATAAATTCAGGTTGGTACTGGTACCAATTAGGTTTTGAACCATTTTGGAACTTTTCCATTAAAACTTCATTAGTTAAAAACTAGGTACTTATTAAGTTTTGGTACTATTAAATTGGTACCAATTAAAATTAAACGAATTTAGTAGCAGTACTAATTAAATTTAAACAAATTTAGTACTAATTTAATGGAACTAAATTGATAAAAATGGAGCTCAATCTCTGCAGTTTGTTACAGCTTCTGCAAACTTTCCCCACGTATCTTTGCAGGGTTGACCTCCTATAAAATGCCCATATTTAATAGTAAAATTTTAAACAATAGGATCCAGAAGTCTATAAGTTATAATTTGAAATTCATTAATAGGAAGAGGAACAAAGATAATCACTCAATGATCAAATGAAAAGAGTCGAGGCTCAAGAAATGATATCAAGATTCAGAAGTAAGGAAGATCTCTATCGATACCTAACTTTACATGGTAAGATAACTTGATGACTATTAACATTTTATACAGTTAGTTTATTCCTTCAAACGATGGAAGGTACCAAAATTTCATTCTTAAAAGCAATACTTTGTGAGGAGAAGAAAGCTTTTAAAAATAAAAAGATTATACTAATCGAAATTCCCAACTACCCTGAGATTTCAGTCACTAATCTTTATGAGGATGCCATGTAAGATGAGGAAGTGGTAGTTTACCTTCCTACCAAGAAACAACTCTCTAATAAACTACCAGAGAGGAACTTTTTCTTTGGTGTTCTTGGTACAATAAAAGAGGAGTATCTCAGAGAAATAATTGAAGAAGCACATAAATAACGATATTCTATCTCTCCTGAAGACTAGAAGAAGCAAGGCATTCTAATAAACTCTGCATGGCTAGAGGAACTTAAGAAGCATCCTTATCTTTCAAGTAAGCTTTGACATATAACTTTGTAGGAAAATCTGGCACTGGTATATATCTTATGAAAGAGCATGCTAAGGTTCATAGAGAGAGAAAGTCACAGACAATTCATGAAGTGAGCAAGAGACTTTATTAAGATGTTTAAAAGCCAGATGAAATGAACATAGATGCTGGAGCTGGCACAAAGAGAAGAAATATGGGCCCAAGCAAGCCATAAGAAGAGGAGAAGAAAGAGAAACCAAACCCTTTTCTGGATTAATTTAATATGTGAACTTATTCATTCATTTAAATCTAAAACTAGGGGGGGGCAACACCTGAACCAGTAACTTTTTTTCATATTTCTACCCTTCTTAAAATCCTGTAAATAGGTGACTAAGGTCAATTAAGGGTCAATAAATCTTAATTCATTACTAAAATTTACCCTAGACTGCTCACTCGAGTCGAAAAGCTCAAGTTTATATATAAATTTATGATGTAAATATTCAGTTTTTTTAAAGATTTTTTTCAAAATATTCTTTTAATTTTTTCTTGATTTTTTATTAATATAAGTAGAAAACAATTCAATTCTATCCTTTTGAAGTATGCATAAAAAATAAAGTGGTATACCATATCCATAATAAAATATACCATCCACTTTATCTTTTTATGCATACCTCAAAAGGATAGAATTGAATTGTATACTACTTATATTAATCAAAAATCAAGAAAAAATTTAGAGAATATTTTGAAAAAAATCTGTAAAAAAACTGAATATTTAAATGATAAATTTATATATAAACTTGATCTTTTCGACCCGAAGGAGTAGTCTAGGGTAAATTTTAATAATTAATTAAGATTTATTGGCCCTTAATTGACCTTAGTCACTTATTCAGAGGATTTAAAGAAGGGTATAAATATAAAAAAAGTTACTGGTTCAGGTGTTGCCCCCCCCCAAAACTTATTTATAAACATTCATTCTTCCCTCTCTCGCACAAATTGTTGTCGTATCTACGCTCACTCTCTTACAGCTGCTTTGAATCAAGTCTACTGTATCGATGGGCAAGTCATGCATTAGATGATACAGCAGAAGCTTCTTGTAGTGAGTCTTGATTTAACTCCAGTAGAATTCTATTCCATTAAATTAAGGGCTGTAAGTAGCATTGTATACAGGAGTTATGTTTAACTCTTCATAAGCTTTCTTAGACTCCTTAGTCTAATGAACTGATAGGTTATCAACAAACAGGATGTTCTCTTGGTTGCTATACTTCTCTCTGAGCTTATGTAGGAACTCTAAATACTACTCTCGCTTAATA
>ARYC01016460.1:0-11659 GCA_000711775.1 Oxytricha trifallax
TCTTAATTTAATTTTAAATATTATCGATGGCAAATCGCCATGGGAGGTGTAGTTTTTGATATGCTTTTTTTTGCGATACTTTGCAATGAATTCTGATAACGATTTGCCAAGTTCTGTAAATGTTTAATAAATCGCTCTTTAATTTCAACTCTTTTTATTAAGAATCGACATAAAACATCAATGATAAAAGAGATAACTTTGATCATTCTTTATTCGATAAATCTTAATTTAATTTAAAATATGATCGATGGCAAATCGCCATGGGAGGTGTAGTTTTTGATGGGCTTTATTTTGCGATACTTTGCAATGAATTCTGATAACGATGTCGAGAGTTTCATGATTGTTTATTGAAATCGCTCTTTAATTTCAGCTCTTTTTATTAAGAATCGACATGAAACATCAATGATAAAAGAGATAACTTTGATCATTCTTTATTCGATAAATCTTAATTTAATTTTAAATATTATCGATGACAAATCGCCAAGGGAGGTGTAGTTTTTGATGAACTTTTTTTTGCGATACTTTGCAATGAATTCTGATAACGATTTGCCAATTTCTGTAAATGTTTAATAAATCGCTCTTTAATTTCAGCTCTTTTTATTAAGAATCGACATGAAACATCAATGATAAAAGAGATAACTTGATCATTCTTTATTCGATAAATCTTAATTTAATTTAAAATATTATCGATGTCAAATCACCATGGGAGGTGTAGTTTTTGATGGGCTTTTTTTTGCGATATTTTGTAATGAATTCTGATAATGATGTCCAGAGTTTAATGTTTGTTTATTGAAATCCTCTTTAATTTCAGCTCTATTCGTTAAGAATCGACATGAAACATCAATGATAAAAGAGATAACTTTGATCATTCTTTATTCGATAAATCTTAATTTAATTTTAAATATTATCGATGACAAATCGCCATGGGAGGTGTAGTTTTTGATGAACTTTTTTTTGCGATACTTTGCAATGAATTCTGATAACGATTTGCCAAGTTCTGTAAATGTTTAATAAATCGCTCTTTAATTTCAGCTCTTTTTATTAAGAATCGACATGAAACATCAATAATAAAAGAGATAACTTTGATCATTCTTTATTCGATAAATCTTAATTCAATTTAAAATATTATCGATGACAAATACCAATGGGAGGTGTAGTTTTTGATGGGCTTTTTTTGCGATACTTTGCAATGAATTCTGATAACGATTTGCCAAGTTCTGTAAATGTTTAATAAATCGCTCTTTAATTTCAGCTCTTTTTATTAAGAATCGACATGAAACATCAATAATAAAAGAGATAACTTTTATCATTCTTTATTCGATAAATCTTAATTCAATTTAAAATATTATCGATGGCAAATTGCAATGGGAGGTGTAGTTTTTGATGTGCTTTTTTTGCGATACTTTGCAATGAATTCTGATAACGATATCCAGAGTTTCATGATTGTTTATTGAAATCGCTCTTTAATTTCAGCTCTTTTTATTAAGAATCGACATGAAACATCAATGATAAAAGAGATAATTTTGATCATTCTTTATTCGATAAGTCTTAATTTAATTTTAAATATTATCGATGGCAAATCGCCATGGGAGGTGTAGTTTTTGATATGCTTTTTTTTGCGATACTTTGCAATGAATTCTGATAACGATTTGCCAAGTTCTGTAAATGTTTAATAAATCGCTCTTTAATTTCAACTCTTTTTATTAAGAATCGACATAAAACATCAATGATAAAAGAGATAACTTTGATCATTCTTTATTCGATAAATCTTAATTTAATTTAAATATTATCGATGACAAATCGCCAAGGGAGGTGTAGTCTTTGATGAACTTTTTTTTGCGATACTTTGCAATGAATTCTAATAACGATGTGCCAAGTTCTGTAAATGTTTAATAAATCGCTCTTTAATTTCAGCTCTATTCATTAAGAATCGACATGAAACATCAATGATAAAAGAGATAACTTTGATCATTCTTTATTCGATAAATCTTAATTTAATTTAAAATATAATCGATGACAAATAGCCATGGGAGGTGTAGTCTTTGATGGGCTTTATTTGCAATACATGCAATGAATTCTGATAACGATGTCCAGAGTTTCATGATTGTTTATTGAAATCCTCTTTAATTTCAGCTCTTTTTATTAAGAATCGACATGAAACATCAATGATAAAAGAGATAACTTTGATCATTCTTTATTCGATAAATCTTAATTTAATTTAAAATATTATCGATGTCAAATCGCCATGGGAGGTTTAGTTTTTGATAGGCCTTTTTTTGCGATGCTTTGCAATGAATTCTGATAACGATGTGCCAAGTTCTGTAAATGTTTAATAAATCGCTATTAAATTTCAGCTCTTTTTATTAAGAATCGACATGAAACATCAATGATAAAAGAGATAACTTTGATCATTCTTTATTCGATAAATCTTAATTTAATTTAAAATATTATCGATGTCAAATCGCCATGGGAGGTGTAGTCTTTGATAGGCCTTTTTTTGCGATACTTTGCAATGAATTCTGATAACGATGTGCCAAGTTCTGTAAATGTTTAATAAATCGCTATTAAATTTCAGCTCTTTTTATTAAGAATCGACATGAAACATCAATAATAAAAGAGATAACTTTGATCATTCTTTATTCGATAAATCTTAATTCAATTTAAAATATGATCGATGACAAATCGCAATGGGAGGTGTAGTCTTTGATGGGCTTTTTTTGCAATACATGCAATGAATTCTGATAACGAATCCAGAGTTTCATGATTGTTTATTAAATCCTCTTTAATTTCAGCTCTTTTTATTAAGAATCGACATGAAACATCAATGATAAAAGAGATAACTTTGATCATTCTTTATTCGATAAATCTTAATTTAATTTAAAATATTATCGATGACAAATCGCCATGGGAGGTGTAGTTTTTGATATACTTTTTTTTGCGATACTTTGCAATGAATTCTGATAACGATGTGCCAAGTTCTGTAAATGTTTAATAAATCGCTCTTTAATTTCAACTCTTTTTATTAAGAATCGACATAAAACATCAATGATAAAAGAGATAACTTTGATCATTCTTTATTCGATAAATCTTAATTTAATTTTAAATATTATCGATGACAAATCGCCATGGGAGGTGTAGTTTTTGATAAACTTTTTTTTGCGATACTTTGCAATGAATTCTGATAACGATGTGCCAAGTTCTGTAAATGTTTAATAAATCGCTCTTTAATTTCAACTCTTTTTATTAAGAATCGACATAAAACATCAATGATAAAAGAGATAACTTTGATCATTCTTTATTCGATAAATCTTAATTTAATTAAAATATTATCGATGACAAATCGCCAAGGGAGGTGTAGTTTTTGATAAACTTTTTTTTGCGATACTTTGCAATGAATTCTGATAACGATGTGCCAAGTTCTGTAAATGTTTAATAAATCGCTCTTTAATTTCAGCTCTTATTATTAAGAATCGACATGAAACATCAATGATAAAAGAGATAACTTTGATCATTCTTTATTCGATAAATCTTAATTTAATTTAAAATATTATCGATGACAAATCGCTATTGGATGTGTAGTTTTTGATATACTTTTTTTTGCGATACTTTGCAATGAATTCTGATATCGATGTGCCAAGTTCTGTAAATGTTTAATAAATCGCTCTTTAATTTCAGCTCTTATTATTAAGAATCGACATGAAACATCAATGATAAAAGAGATTAACTTTGATCATTCTTTATTCGATAAATCTTAATTTAATTTTAAATATTATCGATGACAAATCGCCATGGGAGGTGTAGTTTTTGATGAACTTTTTTTTGCGATACTTTGCAATGAATTCTGATAACGATGTGCCAAGTTCTGTAAATGTTTAATAAATCCTCTTTAATTTCAGCTCTTTTTATTAAGAATCGACATGAAACATCAATAATAAAAGAGATAACTTTGATCATTCTTTATTCGATAAATCTTAATTTAATTTAAAATATTATCGATGTCAAATAACCATGAAAGGTGTAGTTTTTGATGGGCTTTATTTTGCGATACTTTGCAATGAATTCTGATAATGATGTCCAGAATTTAATGATTGTTTATTGAAATCCTCTTTAATTTCAGCTCCATTCATTAAGAATCGACATGAAACATCAATGATAAAAGAGATAACTTTGATCATTCTTTATTCGATAAATCATAATTTAATTTAAAATATTATCGATGACAAATCCCCATGGAAGGTGTAGTTTTTGATGGGCTTTATTTTGCGATACTTTGCAATAAACTCTGATAATGATATCCAGAATTTCATGATTGTTTATTGAAATCCTCTTTAATTTCAGCTCTTTTAATTAAGAATCGACATGAAACATCAATGATAAAAGAGATAACTTTGATCATTCTTTATTCGATAAATCTTAATTTAATTTAAAATATTATCGATGACAAATCGCCATGGGAGGTGTAGTCTTTGATAGACTTTTTTTTGCGATACTTTGCAATGAATTCTAATAACGATGTGCCAAGTTCTGTAAATGTTTAATAAATCGCTCTTTAATTTCAGCTTTATTATTAAGAATCGACATGAAACATCAATGATAGAGATAACTTTGATCATTCTTTATTCGATAAATCTTAATTTAATTTAAAATATTATCGATGACAAATACCCATGGGAGGTGTAGTTTTTGATGAACTTTATTTTGCGATACTTTGCAATGAATTCTGATAACGATGTGCCAAGTTCTGTAAATGTTTAATAAATCGCTCTTTAATTTCAGCTCTTTTTATTAAGAATCGACATGAAACATCAATGATAAAAGAGATAACTTTGATCATTCTTTATTCGATAAATCTTAATTTAATTTTAAATATTATCGATGACAAATCGCCATGGGAGGTGTAGTTTTTGATGAACTTTTTTTTGCGATACTTTGCAATGAATTCTGATAATGATGTGCCAATTTCTGTAAATGTTTAATAAATCGCTCTTTAATTTCAGCTCTTTTTATTAAGAATCGACATGAAACATCAATGATAAAAGAGATAACTTTGATCATTCTTTATTCGATAAATCTTAATTTAATTTAAAATATTATCGATGACAAATCGCCATGGGAGGTGTAGTTTTTGATGAACTTTTTTTTGCGATACTTTGCAATGAATTCTGATAATGATGTGCCAAGTTCTGTAAATGTTTAATAAATCGCTCTTTAATTTCAGCTCTTTTTATTAAGAATCGACATGAAACATCAATGATAAAAGAGATAACTTTGATCATTCTTTATTCGATAAATCTTAATTTAATTTAAAATATTATCGATGACAAATCCCAATTGGAGGTGTAGTTTTTGATGGGCTTTTTTTTGCGATACTTTGCAATGAATTCTGATAACGATTTGCCAAGTTCTGTAAATGTTTAATAAATCGCTCTTTAATTTCAGCTCTTTTTATTAAGAATCGACATGAAACATCAATGATAAAAGAGATAACTTTGATCATTCTTTATTCGATAAATCTTAATTTAATTTTAAATATTATCGATGGCAAATCGCCATGGGAGGTGTAGTTTTTGATGTGCTTTTTTTTGCGATACTTTGCAATGAATTCTGATAACGATTTGCCAAGTTCTGTAAATGTTTAATAAATCGCTCTTTAATTTCAGCTCTTTTTATTAAGAATCGACATGACAACATCAATGATAAAAGAGATAACTTTGATCATTCTTTATTCGATAAATCTTAATTTAATTTAAAATATTATCGATGACAAATCGCCAAGGGAGGTGTAGTTTTTGATGAACTTTTTTTTGCGATACTTTGCAATGAATTCTGATAACGATTTGCCAATTTCTGTAAATGTTTAATAAATCGCTCTTTAATTTCAGCTCTTTTTATTAAGAATCGACATGAAACATCAATGATAAAAGAGATAACTTTGATCATTCTTTATTCGATAAATCTTAATTTAATTTTAAATATTATCGATGTCAAATAGCCATGAAAGGTGTAGTTTTTGATGGGCTTTATTTTGCGATACTTTGCAATGAATTCTGATAATGATGTCCAGAATTTTATGATTGTTTATTGAAATCCTCTTTAATTTCAGCTCTTTTAATTAAGAATCGACATGAAACATCAATGATAAAAGAGATAACTTTGATCATTCTTTATTCGATAAATCTTAATTTAATTTAAAATATTATCGATGACAAATCCCCATTGAAGGTGTAGTTTTTGATGGGCTTTATTTTGCGATACTTTGCAATGAATTCTGATAATGATGTCCAGAATTTCATGATTGTTTATTGAAATCCTCTTTAATTTCAGCTCTTTTAATTAAGAATCGACATGAAACATCAATGATAAAAGAGATAACTTTGATCATTCTTTATTCGATAAATCTTAATTTAATTTAAAATATTATCGATGACAAATCGCTATTGGATGTGTAGTTTTTGATATACTTTTTTTTGCGATACTTTGCAATGAATTCTGATATCGATGTGCCAAGTTCTGTAAATGTTTAATAAATCGCTCTTTAATTTCAGCTCTTATTATTAAGAATCGACATGAAACATCAATGATAAAAGAGATAACTTTGATCATTCTTTATTCGATAAATCTTAATTTAATTTTAAATATTATCGATGTCAAATAGCCATGGGAGGTGTAGTTTTTGATGGGCTTTATTTTGCGATACTTTGCAATGAATTCTGATAACGATGTCCAGAATTTCATGATTGTTTATTGAAATCGCTCTTTAATTTCAGCTCTTTTTATTAAGAATCGACATGAAACATCAATGATAAAAGAGATAACTTTGATCATTCTTTATTCGATAAATCTTAATTTAATTTTAAATATTATCGATGACAAATCGCCAAGGGAGGTGTAGTTTTTGATGAACTTTTTTTTGCGATACTTTGCAATGAATTCTGATAAGGATGTGCCAAGTTCTGTAAATGTTTAATAAATCGCTCTTTAATTTCAGATCCTTCATTAAGAATCGACATGAAACATCAATGATAAAAGAGATAACTTTGATCATTTTTATTCGATAAATCTTAATTTAATTTAAAATATTATCGATGACAAATCACAATGGGAGGTGTAGTTTTTGATGGGCTTTTTTTTGCGATACTTTGCAATGAATTCTGATAACGATGTGCCAAGTTCTGTAAATGTTTAATAAATCGCTCTTTAATTTCAGCTCTTTTTATTAAGAATCGACATGAAACATCAATGATAAAAGAGATAACTTTGATCATTCTTTATTCGATAAATCTTAATTTAATTTAAAATATTATCGATGACAAATACCCAAGGGAGGTGTAGTTTTTGATGAACTTTATTTTGCGATACTTTGCAATGAATTCTGATAACGATGTGCCAAGTTCTGTAAATGTTTAATAAATCGCTCTTTAATTTCAGCTCTTTTTATTAAGAATCGACATGAAACATCAATGATAAAAGAGATAACTTTGATCATTATTTATTCGATAAATCTTAATTCAATTTAAAATATTATCGATGACAAATCGCCATGGGAGGTGTAGTTTTTGATGAACTCTTTTTTGCGATACTTTGCAATATATTCTGATAATGATGTGCCAAGTTCTGTAAATGTTTAATAAATCGCTCTTTAATTTCAGCTCTTTTTATTAAGAATCGACATGAAACATCAATGATAAAAGAGATAACTTTGATCATTCTTTATTCGATAAATCTTAATTTAATTTTAAATATTATCGATGTCAAATAGCCATGAAAGGTGTAGTTTTTGATGGGCTTTATTTTGCGATACTTTGCAATGAATTCTGATAATGATGTCCAGAATTTTATGATTGTTTATTGAAATCCTCTTTAATTTCAGCTCTATTAATTAAGAATCGACATGAAACATCAATGATAAAAGAGATAACTTTGATCATTCTTTATTCGATAAATCTTAATTTAATTTAAAATATTATCGATGACAAATCGCCATGGGAGGTGTAGTTTTTGATAAACCTTTTTTTGCGATACTTTGCAATGAATTCTGATAACGATGTGCCAAGTTCTGTAAATGTTTAATAAATCGCTATTAAATTTCAGCTCTTTTTATTAAGAATCGACATGAAACATCAATGATAAAAGAGATAACTTTGATCATTCTTTATTCGATAAATCATAATTTAATTTAAAATATTATCGATGGCAAATCGCCATGGGAGGTGTAGTTTTTGATGGGCTTTATTTTGCGATACTTTGCAATAAACTCTGATAATGATATCCAGAGTTTCATGATTGTTTATTGAAATCCTCTTTAATTTCAGCTCTTTTTATTAAGAATCGACATGAAACATCAATGATAAAAGAGATAACTTTGATCATTCTTTATTCGATAAATCTTAATTTAATTTAAAATATTATCGATGACAAATCGCCAAGGGAGGTGTAGTTTTTGATGAACCTATTTTTGCGATACTTTGCAATGAATTCTGATAACGATGTGCCAAGTTCTGTAAATATTTAATAAATCGCTAATTAATTTCAGCTCTTTTTATTAAGAATCGACATGAAACATCAATGATAAAAGAGATAACTTTGATCATTCTTTATTCGATAAATCTTAATTTAATTTAAAATATGATCGATGACAAATAGCCATGGGAGGTGTAGTTTTTGATAGGCCTTTATTTACGATACTTTGCAATGAATTCTGATAACGATGTGCCAAGTTCTGTAAATGTTTAATAAATCGCTATTAAATTTCAGCTCTTATTATTAAGAATCGACATGAAACATCAATGATAAAAGAGATAACTTTGATCATTCTTTATTCGATAAATCTTAATTTAATTTTAAATATTATCGATGACAAATCGCCAAGGGAGGTGTAGTTTTTGATGAACTTTTTTTTGCGATACTTTGCAATGAATTCTGATAACGATTTGCCAATTTCTGTAAATGTTTAATAAATCGCTCTTTAATTTCAGCTCTTTTTATTAAGAATCGACATGAAACATCAATGATAAAAGAGATAACTTTGATCATTATTTATTCGATAAATCTTAATTCAATTTAAAATATTATCGATGACAAATCGCCATGGGAGGTGTAGTTTTTGATGAACTCTTTTTTGCGATACTTTGCAATAAATTCTGATAATGATGTGCCAAGTTCTGTAAATGTTTAATAAATCGCTCTTTAATTTCAGCTCTTTTTATTAAGAATCGAATGAAACATCAATGATAAAAGAGATAACTTTGATCATTCTTTATTCGATAAATCTTAATTTAATTTTAAATATTATCGATGACAAATCGCCAAGGGAGGTGTAGTTTTTGATGAACTTTTTTTTGCGATACTTTGCAATGAATTCTGATAACGATTTGCCAATTTCTGTAAATGTTTAATAAATCGCTCTTTAATTTCAGCTCTTTTTATTAAGAATCGACATGAAACATCAATGATAAAAGAGATAACTTTGATCATTCTTTATTCGATAAATCTTAATTTAATTTTAAATATTATCGATGACAAATCGCCAAGGGAGGTGTAGTTTTTGATGAACTTTTTTTTGCGATACTTTGCAATGAATTCTGATAACGATGTGCCAATTTCTGTAAATGTTTAATAAATCGCTCTTTAATTTCAGCTCTTTTTATTAAGAATCGACATGAAACATCAATGATAAAAAAGATAACTTTGATCATTCTTTATTCGATAAATCTTAATTTAATTTTAAATATTATCGATGACAAATCGCCAAGGGAGGTGTAGTTTTTGATGAACTTTTTTTTGCGATACTTTGCAATGAATTCTGATAACGATTTGCCAATTTCTGTAAATGTTTAATAAATCGCTCTTTAATTTCAGCTCTTTTTATTAAGAATCGACATGAAACATCAATGATAAAAGAGATAACTTTGATCATTCTTTATTCGATAAATCTTAATTTAATTTAAAATATTATCGATGACAAATCGCCATGGGAGGTGTAGTTTTTGATATACTTTTTTTTGCGATACTTTGCAATGAATTCTGATAACGATTTGCCAAGTTCTGTAAATGTTTAATAAATCGCTCTTAATTTCAACTCTTTTTATTAAGAATCGACATGAAACATCAATAATAAAAGAGATAAATTTGATCATTCTTTATTCGATAAATCTTAATTCAATTTAAAATATTATCGATGGCAAATCGCAATGGGAGGTGTAGTTTTTGATATGCTTTTTTTGCGATACTTTGCAATGAATTCTGATAACGATGTGCCAAGTTCTGTAAATGTTTAATAAATCGCTCTTTAATTTCAGCTCTTTTTATTAAGAATCGACATGAAACATCAATAATAAAAGAGATAACTTTTATCATTCTTTATTCGATAAATCTTAATTCAATTTAAAATATTATCGATGGCAAATTGCAATGGGAGGTGTAGTTTTTGATGTGCTTTTTTTGCGATACTTTGCAATGAATTCTGATAACGATATGTGCCAAGTTCTGTAAATGTTTAATAAATCGCTCTTTAATTTCAGCTCTTATTATTAAGAATCGACATGAAACATAATGATAAAAGAGATAACTTTGATCATTATTTATTCGATAAATCTTAATTCAATTTAAAATATTATCGATGACAAATCGCCATGGGAGGTGTAGTTTTTGATGAACTCTTTTTTGCGATACTTTGCAATATATTCTGATAATGATGTGCCAAGTTCTGTAAATGTTTAATAAATCGCTCTTTAATTTCAGCTCTTTTTATTAAGAATCGACATGAAACATCAATGATAAAAGAGATAACTTTGATCATTCTTTATTCGATAAATCTTAATTTAATTTTAAATATTATCGATGACAAATCGCCAAGGGAGGTGTAGTTTTTGATGAACTTTTTTTTGCGATACTTTGCAATGAATTCTGATAACGATTTGCCAATTTCTGTAAATGTTTAATAAATCGCTCTTTAATTTCAGCTCTTTTTATTAAGAATCGACATGAAACATCAATGATAAAAGAGATAATTTTGATCATTCTTTATTCGATAAGTCTTAATTTAATTTTAAATATTATCGATGGCAAATCGCCATGGGAGGTGTAGTTTTTGATATGCTTTTTTTTGCGATACTTTGCAATGAATTCTGATAACGATTTGCCAAGTTCTGTAAATGTTTAATAAATCGCTCTTTTAATTTCAACTCTTTTTATTAAGAATCGACCATAAACATCAAATGAATAAAAAAGATAATTTTGATCATTTCTTTTATTCGAATAAAGTCTTAATTTAATTTTAATTATATTATCGATGGCAAATCGCCATGGGAGGTGTAGTTTTTGATATGCTTTTTTTTGCGATACTTTGCAATGAATTCTGATAACGATTTGCCAAGTTCTGTAAATGTTTAATAAATCGCTCTTTAATTTCAACTCTTTTTATTAAGAATCGACATAAAACATCAATGATAAAAGAGATAACTTTGATCATTCTTTATTCGATAAATCTTAATTTAATTTAATTATATTATCGGATGACAAATCGCTATTGGATGTGTAGTTTTTGATATACTTTTTTTTGCGATACTTTGCAATGAATTCTGATATCGATGTGCCAAGTTCTGTAAATGTTTAATAAATCGCTCTTTAATTTCAGCTCTTATTATTAAGAATCGACATG
>ARYC01016463.1:0-15321 GCA_000711775.1 Oxytricha trifallax
AAAATAAATAAATAATAATTAAAATTTATATTGCTGGAATGGAATTGAATTGGAAAAATAAATAAATAATAATTATTATTTATATTGCTGTAATGGAATTGAATTGGAAAAATAAATAAATAATAATTATAATTTATATTTCTGAAATGGAATCGAATTGGAAAAATAAATATATAATAATTATAATTTATATTGCTGGAATGGAATCGAATTGGAAAAATAAATAAATAATAATTATAATTTATATTGCTGGAATGGATATGACTTGGAAAAATAAATAAATAACAATTATAATTTATATTGCTGAAATAGAATTGAATTGTAAAAATAAATAAATAATAATTATAATTTATATTGCTGGAATGGAATTGAATTTGGAAAAATAAATAAATAATAATTATAATTTATATTGCTGGAATGGAATTGAATTGGAAAAATAAATAAGTAATATATATAATTTATATTGCTGGAATGGAATTGAATTGGAAAAATAAATAAATAATAATTATAATTTATATTGCTGGAATGGAATTGAATTGGAAAAAAAAAATAAATAATAATTATAATTAATATTGCTGAAATGGAATTGAATTAGAAAAATAAATAAATAATAATTATAATTTATATTGCTGAAATGGAATTGAATTGGAAAAATAAATAATAATAATTATAATTTATATTGCTGGAATGGAATTGAATTGGAAAAATAAATAAATAATAATTATAATTTATATTGCTGGAATGGAATTGAATTGGAAAAATAAATAAATAATAATTATAATTTATATTGCTGGATTGAAATTGAATTGTAAAAATAAATAAATAATTCTTATAATTTATATTGCTGGAATGTAATTGAATTGGAAAAATAAATTAATAATAATTATAATTTATATTGCTGGAATGGAATTGAATTGGAAAAATAAATAAATAATAATTATAATTTATATGCTGGAATGGAATTGAATTAATAAAATAAATAAATAATTATTATAATTTATATTGCTGGAATGGAATTGAATTAAAAAAATTAATAAATAATAATTTTAATTTATATTGCTGGAATGGAATTGAATTGGAAAAATAAATAAATAATAATTATAATTTATATTGCTGGAATGGAATTGAATTGGAAAAATAAATAAATAATAATAATAAGTAATATTGCTGTAATGGAATTGAATTTGAAACATAAATAAATAATAATTATAATTTATATTGATGGAATGAAATTGAATTGGAAAAATAAATAAATAAAAATAATAATTTATATTGCTGGAATGGAATTGAATTGGAAAAATAAATAAATAATAATTATAATTTATATTGCTGAAATGGAATTGAATTGGAAAAGTAAATAAATAATAATTATAATTTATATTGCTGGAATGGAATTGAATTGGAAAAATAAATAAATATTTATTATAATTTATATTCCTGGAATGGAATTGAATTGGAAAAATAAATAAATAATAATTTTAATTTATATAGCTGGAATGAAATTGAATTGGAAAAATAAATAAATATTTATTATAATACATATTGCTGGAATGGAATTGAATTGGAAAAATAAATAAATAATAATTATAATTGCTGAAATTGAATTGAATTGGAAAAATAAATAAATAATAATTATAATTTTTATTGCTGGAATGGAATTGAATTGGAAAAATAAATAATAAATATAATTTATATTGCTGGAATGGAATTGAATTGGAAAAATAAATAAATAATAATTTTAATTTATATTGATGGAATGGAATTAAATTTGGAAAAATAAATAAATAATAATTTTAATTTATATTGCTGGAAAGGAATTGAATTGGAAAAATACATAAATAATAATTATAATTTATATTGCTGGAATGGAATTGAATTGGAAAAATAAATAAATAATAATATAATTTATATTGCTGGAATGGAATTGAATTTGAAAAATAAATAAATAATAATTATAATTTATATTGCTGGAATGGAATTGAATTGGAAAAATAAATAAATAATAATTATAATTTATATTGCTGGAATGGATATGACTTGGAAAAATAAATAAATAACAATTATAATTTATATTGCTGAAATAGAATTGAATTGTAAAAATAAATAAATAATAATTATAATTTATATTGCTGGAATGGAATTGAATTTGAAAAATAAATAAATAATAATTATAATTTATATTGCTGAAATGTAATTGAATTGGAAAAATAAATAAATAATAATTATAATTTATATTGCTGGAATGGAATTGAATTGGAAAAATAAATAAATAATTATTATAATTTATATTGCTGGAATAGAATTGAATTGGAAAAATAAATAAATAATAAATATAATTAATATTGCTGGAATGGAATTGAATTGGAAAAATAAATAAATAATAATTATAATTTATATTGCTGGAATGGAATTGAATTGGAAAAATAAATAAGTAATATATATAATTTATATTGCTGGAATGGAATTGAATTGGAAAAATAAATAAATAATAATTATAATTTATATTGCTGGAATGGAATTGAATTGGAAAAAAAAAATAAATAATAATTATAATTAATATTGCTGAAATGGAATTGAATTAGAAAAATAAATAAATAATAATTATAATTTATATTGCTGAAATGGAATTGAATTGGAAAAATAAATAAATATAATTATAATTTATATTGCTGGAATGGAATTGAATTGGGAAAATAAATAAATAATAATTATAATTTATATTGCTGGAATGGAATTGAATTGGAAAAATAAATAAATAATAATTATAATTTATATTGCTGGAATGGAATTGAATTGGAAAAATAAATAAGTAATATATATAATTTATATTGCTGGAATGGAATTGAATTGGAAAAATAAATAAATAATAATTATAATTTATATTGCTGGAATGGAATTGAATTGGAAAAAAAAAATAAATAATAATTATAATTAATATTGCTGAAATGGAATTGAATTAGAAAAATAAATAAATAATAATTATAATTTATATTGCTGAAATGGAATTGAATTGGAAAAATAAATAAATAATAATTATAATTTATATTGCTGGAATGGAATTGAATTTGAAAAATAAATAAATAATAATTATAATTTATATTGCTGGAATGGAATTGAATTGGAAAAATAAATAAATTATAATTATAGTTTATATTGCTGGAATGGAATTGAATTGGAAAAATAAATAAATATCAATTATAGTTTATATTGCTGAAATTGAATTGAATTGGAAAAATAAATAAATAATAATTATAATTTTTATTGCTGGAATGGAATTGAATTGGAAAAATAAATAAATAATAATTATAATTTATATTGCTGGAATGGAATTGAATTGGAAAAATAAATAAATAATAATTTTAATTTATATTACTGGAATGGTATTGAATTGGAAAAATAAATAAATTGTAATTATAATTTATATTGCTGGAATCGAATTGAATTGGAAAAATAAATAAATAATAATTATAATTTATATTGCTGGAATGGAATTGAATTGGAAAAATAAATAAATAATAATTATAATTTATATTGCTGGAATAGAATTGGAAAAATTAATAAATAATAATTATAATATATATTGCTGGAATGTAATTGAATTAAAAAAATAAATAAATAATAATTATAATTTATATTGCTGGAATGGAATTGAATTGGAAAAATAAATAAATAATAATAATTATAATTTATATTGCTGGAATGGAATTGAATTGGAAAAATAAATAAATAATAATTATAATTTATATTGCTGGAATGAATTGAATTGGAAAAATAAATATATAATAATTATAATTTATATTGCTGGAATGGAATTGAATTGGAAAAATAAATAAATATTAATATTATAATTTATATTGTTGGAATTGAATTGAATTGAAAAAAATAAATAAATAATAATTATAATGTATATTGCTGGAATGGAATTGAATTGGAAAAATAAATAAATAATAATTATAATTTATATTGCTGGAAAGGAATTGAATTGAAAAAAATAAATAAATAAATATTTTTTTTTATTTTATTTTACAATTCCAGCATATGTTTTTACACTTAAAAATAGATTTCTTGTTGCGATAGACATTAGTGTATTTTTCTTGTTATTCTATTATTGAAATCATCAATTTCTTTTTATTTTTGAATATTATTATTTTATTTTTTTTTTTTTTATTTTTAAAAATTTTATAATTATATATTTATTATGCATAAATAATTCAAATTTCCTTTCATCTCTTATACAAGTTTATATCTTTGTATCTATCAAGATTCTATGAACTGAATTTATTAAGTCTTCTTTTCTTGAATCTTAAAATATAAAAATTAAAAGCTTAAAAGAAAAATATTTTTTGTTTAAACGATTTTTAAATTAATAATGATAATCTAACTCTTTTCAGATAATTTTTCATCGTTTAATTATTTAAATTTGTTAATAGCTTTGCAGATAATTAAATTTTTGAGTTTATTATCGAAGTCCTTTTATTCAATTCAAATTCTTTTTTAAAGTCAGAATCATTGTTATGCTTATTTTTAGAGGTATTACACCGCGACCTCTACAAATGAGCAGAATAGCTTTAGTTAATATTATAAGGTTGGTTGAGGTTTCTTTAAATATTTGTTTTTATAAATGTACAATTCCTAATGCCTGTCACGATTATTCAAACTCGATTTTCTTTACGAGCTATTTGACCAATTTGTAGTCACTCGATAAACGTGAAACTACACATATCTATTTTTTAATGCTTGATTACAAAAAATGCGTCTATTAGCGTCACCAGGAATTCAGTATAAGGATAGATGAGCTTAATACTCACAAATTTATGTTTGCATCTATTTAGGAATTTTAATGATTTGTCTTGTATTGGTGATAAGCTATTAGAATATGTTAATTTAAAATTTCCGTTGTTGAGATATCTTAAAATCATGTGAATTTTAAGCATAGAATGAAATAAAAGCTTGTTACACTCTAGATTTGCAAAATGACTTACAAATATTTTATACAAACTATTAAATCTAATAGTTAAGTTTATGTGAAATAACTTAAAGTCCCATAAAAATGTGATTTTTAAATGTGTTCATTAAAGGTATTTTCGTTCTTTGAATATCCTAACATCTTCAAGCTTGCAACAATTGAGATTAATTATTTTTAATTCGAAGTGCTTTGATTAAATCTTCTGAATCATAGTTATTCCATATCTTTATATTTATTTTGTTGCTAGACAAAGAAAAAATTAAATGCAGTTTGCGATGCTTTGTATATCATAAAACCTTTTACAGAAACTTGAAAATTAAGTATATTACTGAAATGTAATAAAATATGAGAATTAAATAATTTTTGTTAAAATATATATTCCTAAAATGTTAATGAATAAGATAATTAATATAAAAATTATTGTTAGATAAGTTATATCACAAGATTTAAAAATATAAAAAAAAACCTTCTATATAAAATGCTTAAAATGAATGTAAATAATTCCCGTAAGTATTTTTTAGAAAGAGATCCTCTTAATAGTTTCAATTCATAACTGTACCTATTACTAAACATTTACTTGAGAGAAAATGATGTACTTACTATATGCCCGTTATTAAATCAATCATTTAACTCAATATTTTATAGCATCCTAGTACTTGTGACCGTAACGATGAAAGATTCTAGAATTGCACACACAATTCTACAATAATTGTTGATTGGATGTTTGTTACACAGAACTCTATATCAGCGAAATCAATCAAATAACTAACATTGACATTCGATTATCTCTTTAAATTTATTTAATGAATGTCATGTCTATTTATACAGCTCTCATTTTCAATAGGTTTAAAGTCTTATTTTAAACATTAGGTACTAAAGAAAATTTTAATGAAAATTAATTTGAGTTGATCTCTTGATGGACAAGATTAAAGTCATTCATTCATGTTAAAGGTACATATTCGCACCTTGTGCAGTTCAAATTTCTACGCTATCTCGTCTGAATTATAGATAATAGAGGTTGATATCATCAATTCAGCAAAATTTGTTAAGCATTTTATAGATAAATGCTTCTTACGTTTAGATAAATGGCTGATTTTCAATGCTATGCACAGAAAGATATATCTTCTTTTTAGTTGCGCAAAGTAGTAACATTGACGACTAAATAATGTCAAAGAGTCTTAGCAATGTAATAAACTGTCAAAGCAGATCCACAACTTAGAGACTCAAAAAATTCATTTCTTCGGTAGCAATCTATACATTACTCGGAAGGGACCTATGTTGATATCTGGATTTGCTTTACTTCTTTATAGTTGAGTTAAACTTATTGTACACTGAATGAATCAATTCTGGAAATTCCAATTTGAATTCCTTTTTTTGAGTTGACTGAAGAGAAAGACTTTAAGAAAGTCTCTAAACATCCCTTAAAATAAATACCTATTTAAACTAAAATAATACTCAAAATTCCAAAATATTTTTATCTAATAATTTTTATACAATATAAACAAAATAAATATTAACTAAACAATAGAGTTCTTCTCTCAGATAAATCAAATTCTATATATCATATTAATAGTGTTGCACTTAAATCATTGTCGTGGTAGATCTTAATCAGCGAATTCGATCAAACATTTATGTTGAAACTCTAAAATTATAAAAACATCAAAGTGAAAAATTCAAATATCAAAGAAAAGATTCTTTTTACAAACATATGGACTTATATTTGAGGGAGAAATTTATTATACAGCATATGCCTGAACTAAAAAACTCATTTAAAAAATTAATATGACAAGATAAATAATCCAAATATCTTTTTTATAAGATGATTTAAAATGAATATGTAAATAGTTCCCGTAAGTTTTTTTATAGAAAAACATCTTCTTAATAGTTTCAATTCATATCTGAACATATTACACAACATTGATTTGAGAGAAATTGAGATAATTTGGGCCTGTAATTGAATCATTCATAAAGCTCAATATATTATAGTATCCTAGTACTTGGTGAACGTAGCGATGCAAGATCCTAGAAATGCACACAAAACTCTACAATATTGATTGATTTTATGTTTGTTACAGTGAACTCTATATCAGCGAAGTCAATCAAATAATTAAGATTGACATTCGATTATCTCTTGACATTTATAATAATAAATGTCACATTCATTTAGACAACCCTTATTTTCAAAAGATTCAAGTCTTTTTTAAGACTAAGCTACTAAAGAAAATGTGAATAAATATTAATTTGAGTTGATCGCTTGGTGCACAAGATTTTAGCCTTTCATTCATGTTGAATGTACTTATTCCACCTTTTTAAAGTTCAAATTTCTACCAAATCTCTGAATAATGTAATAAACTGTCAAAGCAGATCCACAACTTTAGAGAGACTCTAAATATCTTTCTTCAGTTGCAACTATTAATTACTAGGATAAGACCTATGTGGCTATTCTTGATATGCTTTCCTTCTTTATAGTTAAGAGGAACGTATTATATACTGAATGAATCTATCCTGGAACTTCCATTTTAAATACATTTTATTTGAGTTGTCTTAAGAGAAAGACTGTTATAGAAGGTTACTCTCAGCCTAGTTCCTTCAATAATCAATATCTGAATGCAATTTATAAAGTTAAGTACTCAAAAATTCCAATAATTTTTATTTGATAAGATTATGAGCAATTTCATAAACAAAAATTAAAGATTAATCTAAAACTGAAGAGAGGTTCGGTCTCTCAAGATAAGATTCTTAAAGTTTATTATGGGATGATTAATAGTGTTGCACTTAAAGCATTGTCGTGGTAGATCTTAATCAGCGAATTCGATCAAACATTTATGTTGAAGCTCTAAAATTATAAAAACATCAAAGTGAAAAATTCAATATCAAAGAAAAGATTCTTTTTACACACATATGGACTTATATTTGAGGGAAAAATTCATTATAAAGCATATGCCTGAACTTAAAAACTCATTTAAAATGATAATATCACTAGATAAATAATCCAAAAAAAACCTTCTATATAAGATGCTTTAAAATGAATATAAAAAATAGTTCCCGTAAGTTATTTTATAGAAAGACATCTTCTTAATAGTTTCAATTCATAACTGAACCTATTACACAACATTGATTTGAGAGAAATTGAGATAATTTGGGCCTATAATTGAATAATTAATTAAGCTCAATATTTTATAGCATCCTAGTACTTGGTGACCGTAACGATAAAAGATCCTAGAAGTGCACACAAAACTCTACAATATTGATTGATTTTATGTTTGTTACAGTGAACTCTATATCAGCGAAGTCAATCAAATAACTAAGATTGACATTCGATTATCTCTTTACATTTATAATAATAAATGTCACATTCATTTAGACAAGCCTTATTTTCAATAGATTCAAGTCTTTTTTAAGACTAAGCTACTAAAGAAAATGTGAATGAATATTAATTTGAGTTGATCGCTTGGTGCACAAGATTTTATCCTTTCATTCATGTTGAATGTACTTATTTAGCACCTTTTTAGAGTTCAAATTTCTACCCAATCTGAATAATGTAATAAACTGTCAAAGCAGATACACAACTTTAGAGAGACTCTAAAAGATCATTCTTCAGTAGCAACTATTTATTACTAGGATAAGACCAATGTGGCTATTCTTGATATGCTTTCCTTCTTTATAGTTAAGAGGAACGTATTATATACTGAATGAATCTATCCTAGAACTTCCATTTTAAATACATTTATTTGAGTTGTCTTAAGAGAAAGACTATTATAGAAGGTTACTCTCAGCCTAGTTCCTTCAATAATCAATATCTAAATGCAATTTATAAAGTTAGTACTCAAAAATTCCAATAATTTTTATCTGATAAGATTATGAGCAATTTCATAAACAAAAATTAAAGATTAATCGAAAACTGAAGAGAGGTTCGGTCTCTCAAGATAAGATTCTTAAAGTTTATTATGGGATGATTAATAGTGTTGCACTTAAAGCATTGTCGTGGTAGATCTTAATCAGCGAATTCCATCAAACATTTATGTTGAAGCTCTAAAATTATAAAAACATCAAATAAAAAATTCAAATATCAAAGAAAAGATTCTTTTTACACACATATGGACTTATATTTGAGGGAAAAATTCATTATAAAGCATATGCCTGAACTTAAAAACTCATTTAAAATGATAATATCACTAGATAAATAATCCAAAAAAAACCTTCTATATAAGATGCTTTAAAATGAATATAAAAAATAGTTCCCGTAAGTTATTTTATAGAAAGACATCTTCTTAATAGTTTCAATTCATAACTGAACCTATTACACAACATTGATTTGAGAGAAATTGAGATAATTTGGGCCTATAATTGAATAATTAATTAAGCTCAATATTTTATAGCATCCTAGTACTTGGTGACCGTAACGATAAAAGATCCTAGAAGTGCACACAAAACTCTACAATATTGATTGATTTTATGTTTGTTACAGTGAACTCTATATCAGCGAAGTCAATCAAATAACTAAGATTGACATTCGATTATCTCTTTACATTTATAATATAAATGTCACATTCATTTAGACAACCCTTATTTTCAATAGATTCAAGTCTTTTTTAAGACTAAGCTACTAAAGAAAATGTGAATGAATATTAATTTGAGTTGATCGCTTGGTGCACAAGATTTTAGCCTTTCATTCATGTTGAATGTATATTAGCACATTTTTAGAGTTCAAATTTCTACCCAATCTCTGAATAATGTAATAAACTGTCAAAGCAGATACACAACTTTAGAGAGACTCTAAAATATCATTCTTCAGTACCAACTATTTATTACTAGGATAAGACCTATGTGGCTATTCTTGATATGTTTTCCTTCTTTATAGTTAAGAGGAACGTATTATATACTGAATGAATCTATCCTGGAACTTCCATTTTAAATACATTTTATTTGAGTTGTCTTAAGAGAAAGACTGTTATAGAAGGTTACTCTCAGCCTAGTTCCTTCAATAATCAATATCTGAATGCAATTTATAAAGTTAAGTACTCAAAAATTCCAATAATTTTTATTTGATAAGATTATGAGCAATTTCATAAACAAAAATTAAAGATTAATCTAAAACTGAAGAGAGGTTCGGTCTCTCAAGATAAGATTCTTAAAGTTTATTATGGGATGATTAATAGTGTTGCACTTAAAGCATTGTCGTGGTAGATCTTAATCAGCGAATTCGATCAAACATTTATGTTGAAGCTCTAAAATTATAAAAACATCAAAGTGAAAAATTCAAATATCAAAGAAAAGATTCTTTTTACAAACATATGGACTTATATTTGAGGGAGAAATTTATTATACAGCATATGCCTGAACTAAAAAACTCATTTAAAAAATTAATATGACAAGATAAATAATCCAAATATCTTTTTTATAAGATGATTTAAAATGAATATGTAAATAGTTCCCGTAAGTTTTTTTATAGAAAAACATCTTCTTAATAGTTTCAATTTATATCTGAACATATTACACAACATTGATTTGAGAGAAATTGAGATAATTTCTTGTTATTAAATCATTCATAAAGCTCGATATTATAAAGCTTCCTAAAAGATAATTAAGAGATAAGGGGTTTGGGAAATACTGCTTTTGCCTTTAGTCTGAGTCATAAAAGATCTATCACTAATTGCAGGTGCAGAGATGTAAAATTATAATCCCAAGCATTAATTCACAGCAATCTAACTTATAATGCAGTTTTGTTAATCTTGAGAGGTATTTATCAATCAATCTATTTATTACCATTATTACTATTATTACAAATAATAATATAATTATTATTATTATTATTATTATATTATAATTATTACAAAAAAATATCAACATTAAATTTAAATATTGACTTGTAGTTTTAATATGGGTGAATTGATAAATAAAATAAATAAATAAATAATTGTTTTTATTTTTTAAAAATTAATTAAGTTTTTAAATCAAACTATGCCTTTTAATTTCTAGTTTTAATTGAATTCAAGCGTGAAAAGCTACAATTCTGTAGAATTTTACTCAAATAAAGTATCGTTATTGTTCGGTCTCATAAAATGGAAGTTCATAAATTGAATGAGATCTTCGTGATTATTAAAGTATGATACCCTTTTTACCCATTTAATATTTTGGAAAGAATACGCAATCTAAAATGTTTGAAATTCCTTGGAACTAAAAAGAACCATAGGATTAATGCCCCTTCTCTAATTGATAACCAATAAAAATTTTCTGGATCACCAAGTGCTCATTCTTTAGTTCATTTAACACAACATTAAATTTTCAA
Organism: Oxytricha trifallax; assembly: GCA_000711775.1. Classification (NCBI taxonomy): domain Eukaryota; phylum Ciliophora; class Spirotrichea; order Sporadotrichida; family Oxytrichidae; genus Oxytricha; species Oxytricha trifallax. The sequence continues at coordinate 11,256 of ARYC01016463.1, forward strand.
AATCTTTTTCAGTTATTTTTCTTTCTAAATGGCAAAAATTAACTTGCCCATCAACAAGCACAGGTATATTCTTTTTAAGAATGTATGAAGGCTCTATCGTGTCGTAGTCTAGACCAGTTATTTTAGCATGCTTAAGCATTTTGGATTCGGCATCCCATTTCTTTTTAATTTTCTCAAAATTTAGAACCAACAGAGTCTAATTAAAATCAATATTCGGTCTGAACTGCCTAACTCGAGATGTTCCAATATAGCATTCAACAACATTCAAAAAGGTCTAAGTAGGAGTCAGTAATTTAGTAGAATTAATAAAAGTAGTAGAATCCAAGTCTTCATCTTCATCATTGAGATTAAGGTTGCTCATAAGTCTTTCCACCATATCGAGTTAAATAAAATAAAATAAAAAATTAAAGTTAATTTAAAGTTTTTAATTTAAAAGATAATTAAAATTAAAAGTGAAGCCTATTTATATCAATATCAATAAATATTAATGGGTTAGATTTCAAAATTATTAAATAATTAAAGCTGAAGATAATATTAAAAATAAATATTGACTCATGATTCCAAAAATTTTAAATTGTTATAAATAAATTATATATTTAATAAATTATAAATGAAATAAATGTCTACAAAGTCGAAACTTAAAATCAATAAATAAGGACTCATATAGTAGAGTTTTATACAGAATATTATGCACAAATGGATTTCGGCCGAAAATATCATTGAAACAGTCTAAATGAAAATTTAAATAAGAGCAAGATTTGCTGTAACAAACATTTCTTTCATTGAGGCGGGATGGGATGACTTCTTTAATTCAGCTAATCTCGTTTGCATCTGAGTCTATTTAAAGCAAAGATTAAAAACAATAGACGTATAGCGCTTTGATAGCTACTTGAGAGATAAGGGGTTTTGGGAAGTTCTGATTTTGCCTTTGGTCTGAGTCATAAAAGATCTATCACTAATTGCAGGTGCAGAGATGTAAAATTATAATCCCAAGCATTAATTCACAACAATCTAACTTATAATGCAGTCTTGTTAATCTTGAGAGGTATTTATTAATCAATCTATTTATTACAATTATTACTATTATTACAAATAATAATATAATTATAATTATTATTATTATTAATTATTACAAAAAAATATCAACATTAAATTTAAATATTGACTTGTAGTTTTAATATGGGTGAATTGATAAATAAAATAAATAAATAAATAATTGTTTTTATTTTTTAAAAATTAATTAAGTTTTTAAATCAAACTATGCCTTTTAATTTCTAGTTTTAATTGAATTCAAGCGTGAAAAGCTACAATTCTGTAGAATTTTACTCAAATAAAGTATCGTTATTGTTCGGTCTCATAAAATGGAAGTTCATAAATTGAATGAGATCTTCGTGATTATTAAACTTTATAGTATAAATGGGTATGGCAATTTAATTATTTTGAAAGAATGTTACTGAAGGAGGTCTAAAATTGTTGTGAACAGTTGGCGCTTGATCTAAAAAGAACCATATATCTTAATGCTCTCCTTCTCAAGATCTGATAAGACCAATAGCAAAATTTCGATCACCAAGCTCATTCTTTAGTTCATTTACAGCAACATGAAAGTGTCTAAAATCTTTTTCTGTTATTTTTCTTTCTAAATGGCAAAAGTTAACTTGCCCATCAACAAGTACATGTATATTCTTTTTAAGAACGTATGAAGGCTCTATCGTGTCGTAGTCTAGACCAGTTATTTTAGCATGCTTAAGCTTTTTGGATTCGGCATCCCATTTCTTTTTAATTTTCTCAAAATTTAGAACCAACAGAGTCTAATTAAAATCAATATTCGGTCTGAACTGCCTAACTCGAGATGTTCCAATATAGCATTCAACAACATTCAAAAAGGTCTAAGTAGGAGTCAGTAATTTAGTAGAATTAATAAAAGTAGTAGAATCCAAGTCTTCATCTTCATCATTGAGATTAAGGTTGCTCATAAGTCTTTCCACCATATCGAGTTAAATAAAATAAAATAAAAAATTAAAGTTAATTTAAAGTTTTTAATTTAAAAGATAATTAAAATTAAAAGTGAAGCCTATTTATATCAATATCAATATAAATATTAATGGGTTAGCTTTCAAAAATTATTAAATAATTAAAGCTGAAGATAATATTAAAAATAAATATTGACTCATGATTCCAAAAATATTAAATTATTATTAATAAATTATATATTTAATAAATTATAAATGAAATAAATGTCTACAAAGTCGAAACTTAAAATAAATAAATAAGGACTCATATAATAGAGTTTTATACGGAGAATATGATGCACAAATGGATTTCGGCCGAAAATATCATTGAGACAGTCTAAATGAAAATTTAAATAAATCAAATTCTATGTAACTGACAAACATTCTTTCATTTGAGCTGATGGGGATACTTCTTAACACTAAATCTCGTTATCATCATTCTATAAATCAAATATTAAAAACAATTATACTTATACTGCTTTTAAGCTACTAGAGATAATGTGAATTCTGCTTTTGCCTTTAGTCTGAGTCATAAAAGATCTATCACTAATTGCAGGTGCAGAGATGTAAAATTATAATCCCAAGCATTAATTCACAACAATCTAACTTATAATACAGTCTTGTTAATCTTGATAGGTATTTATTAATCAATCTAAATTTTAACTTATTAGTATTATTACAAATAATAATAATTATTATTATTATTATTATTATTATTATTATTATTATTACAAAAAAATATCAACATTAAATTTAAATATTGACTTGTAGTTTTAATATGGGTGAATTGATAAATAAAATAAATAAATAAATAATTGTTTTTATTTTTTAAAAATTAATTAAGTTTTTAAATCAAACTATGCCTTTTAATTTCTAGTTTTAATTGAATTCAAGCGTGAAAAGCTACAATTCTGTAGAATTTTACTCAAATAAAGTATCGTTATTGTTCGGTCTCATAAAATGGAAGTTCATAAATTGAATGAGATCTTCGTGATTATTAAAGTTATATATAATACTGTCCATTTAATATCTGTGAATGTTACTGAAGGAGGTCTAAAATTGTTGTGAACAGTTGGCGCTTGATCTAAAAAGAACCATAGATCTTAATGCTCTCCTTCTCTAGATCTGTTAAGGCCAATAGCAAAATTTCGATCACCAAGCTCATTCTTTAATTCATTTACAGCAACATGAAAGTGTTCCAAATCTTTTTCTTTTATTTTTCTTTCTAAATGGCAAAAGTTAACTTGCCCATCAACAAGTACAGGTATATTCTTTTAAAATAACTATAAGCCATCGTTCGTATTAACCATTATCTTACATGCTAAGGCTTTTTTTGATCGCACCATTTCTTTTTAATTTTCTCAAAATTTAGAACCAACAGAGTCTAATTAAAATCAATATTCGGTCTGAACTGCCTAACTCGAGATGTTCCAATATAGCATTCAACAACATTCAAAAAGGTCTAAGTAGGAGTCAGTAATTTAGTAGAATTAATAAAAGTAGTAGAATCCAAGTCTTCATCTTCATCATTGAGATTAAGGTTGCTCATAAGTCTTTCCACCATATCGAGTTAAATAAAATAAAATAAAAAATTAAAGTTAATTTAAAGTTTTTAATTTAAAAGATAATTAAAATTAAAAGTGAAGCCTATTTATATCAATATCAATATAAATATTAATGGGTTAGCTTTCAAAATTATTAAATAATTAAAGCTGAAGATAATATTAAAAATAAATATTGACTCATGATTCCAAAAATTTTAAATTATTATTAATAAATTATATATTTAATAAATTATAAATGAAATAAATGTCAACAAAGTCGAAACTTAAAATCAATAAATAAGGACTCATATAGTAGAGTTTTATACGGAGAATATTATGCACAAATGGATTTCGGCCGAAAATATCATTGAGACAGTCTAATTGAAAATTTAAATAAGAGCGAGATTTGCTGTAACAAACATTTCTTTCATTGAGGCGGGATGGGATGACTTCTTTAAATCAGCTAATCTCGTTAGCATCTGAGTCTATTTAAAGTAAAGATTAGAAACAATA
>ARYC01016491.1:0-10523 GCA_000711775.1 Oxytricha trifallax
TCGCTATAGATTAAGCAGAGATGTGAAGCTCAGGAAATTGGCGATGAAACATCACAGCCCTCTAGGCTAGAGAGAAATGAGCCCAGTTTTAAGAGTCTTATCATTTATAAGATATTCAATATGATGCTGCTAAAATTTTAAGGGTCTCTTAGGCTAGAATTAAGATGCTATCTCTTTAAATTCAATGCTAATAGACAGTGAGACCTCACAGTTGCTGGAGATTTATGGAGTAGCCTTGCTATAGACGTATAATTTAGAACAGGCTTGAGTTATTCACTATATTCATCACATCCATATCGCAACTTAAACAATAAATCTATATACTCACTGTCATAAACTGACCCCAAACATCGCATTTACTCACTTAAAATACTAATACTTAAACATTAAACCCCTACATAAACCCTATTAAAACCCTAATAAAGTATGCACTAATAGTCTACTTCTATCAATCAAAAACTCAATCAAACTACTGAAAGGGTTTTGGGGTTTTGATTTCATTTTTGCTAATTAAGAAAGATTATACAGTTTTATTTATCATCCATCTAATGAACTTCAGTATTTAAATACAATTGATAAGGATACAAACTAGAATGAATAAATACGGAGTAAATGATATATTAAGAATCATAAATGTTTAAGCCTTACAGTCCGGTAGCTTTATCAAGAACAATTATTTCATTAACCATGTATGATGTACTATATATAATACAACTATAAATATACATATTCACAAACATTTATATTTTTTTTTAATTAATTGAGTGAATATATCTGTATAAAAATAAGGTAGTTTAAATTGTTTTTAAATGAAAAAAATTTAAAACATAATTAAACCAAAATTTAAGAACTTTAATAGGAGGTGATACTAGAATTTAGGATCTTAATTTATCTTGCTCCATTAATTCTATTTTTCACTTAAAACAAAAATTATATCTTTATTTAATTTAATTCGTTCACATAAAAGTACTTTTTGACAGGAAATAACACATTCTCTAACTTTTTAATCATTTAGCATGAACAAAACAAAAGAAAAAAATACAATGGAACAATTTGAGTGCTTTGTTAGCTAGATAACTCTCGGAATCTTTAATCTTTTTCACAAAAATTAAGCTTTTTCATAAAAGTGTCCATAGACAACGTAGAGTTCTTCATTTTCAAGGTCCATTTATCTGGGTCATGGTGTAGTACTCAAAGTTGTTGGAATTTACTTGAAAGTTAGTATCATTTAAGCAAAAGCTCATATATACTTTATATTAATTCCATAATAGTAAGAAAATATTCAGTATATTTTGTTTTGATTAGAAGACTTAATTAAAGGAATGAAACCTCTTCCAAATCATGGTTAGGGATATTGAAATGCTATATCATATTAAAAGGAGGGACAAAGCAAAGTACTGTGACAGCGTTGGTTAAGGAGAGAGTTATGACTTCATACTTATTCAAAAAAGTATAATAAATAAATATTGGAATGACACTATTTTAGAGGTTTGAGAGCTTAAGTATGAGATAAGATTCGAGTTACCACTCTAAACTGGGGATAAAGTATCACATAAAACAATATATAATTAAAATATATTTTATATAAAGTATTCTAAAATCTATATGATTTGGTTGTATTGAGGAAACTTCCTCAAGTGTGATTAAATTCTATTAATGAAAAACTTTGATGCTAAAATAATTCTAGTAGACTAACGGATATCATTTTATTTATAGTCAAAGCTTATAATTGCATAGAGACTTCAAAGCAGGAGAAAGACAAGTATTTGTAATGTATTTAAGATTAACTATAACTTATTATATAGATGATATAAGATTCAAATCTACAAAAATTCAATTTAAAAATCATATCATTTTCATTTAATGTTCTTTTTTAAATATCACCATTTTCAAACTTGAATTCTCCTTCTCCATCTTTAACAGATGCTTTGAAAAATGTTTGTTTGATTCCACCACCACTCTTGATTGTGAAAACTTCTTTATAACCATGATTTAAATATCGTTTTTGTCACTTTTCTTTTAAATTAGTAATATATGCCAACTTCTGCTCAAATATTTCTTTATTTTTGATAGTTTTAAATAAATTATATTATAATAAATGGATTTCAATTATAAATTTTAAATGTTAATATATTCTAATATTTTGAAAATTAAACATTCAAAAATTATTAGGCATATATCTGACTTAAATAAATAGTTTATCGATAAAATGCCAAAGTATATTATAAATTAAGAAATGTATTTAATAAAATGTTTTTTTCCTTCTTCAAAATCATTACTATCAATAACATTATTTTTTATATTTCTTGTCCGTTTCTATAATAAATGCACAGTTTTCGAATTCCAGCTAATTTGCTTAACTAGGTATCATATTAATTTATAAAAATGTGTAGATATCTATCTTGAATGAACAGTAATCCCCATAAAAGAAATATTTTCAGTTTAATTTATTGCAACCAATAATTAGTTATAAGTATTTATGATTGTAACAAAATAGCATTAATTAAAGTTATTATGCATGTGGAAACTTTCAATATATAGACATTGCTTAATTAATATTGTTAAAAATATTTTTTTAGGCATGCCTATTCAATTATCTAATTCACTGTTGATAATTTAAGACTTTTCTTAAGCTGCTCTTTTGATTTGTGTTAAGAGAATTTTTATTCAATAATAGAGAAGTTTGACACTATTTATTATTTATATTAATTTATCAACTAATTATTTACCTTTTGAGTTGTATTCCATGTCTTAAAGATAATTTTATAGATTATAATTGTTATATTTTCTCAAACATTTTTCTTCTTCTATTCGATTATATATCTAAAGCCTCTGCTATGAATATATCAAGCAAGTTTTATATTATATACAATTAAATTTGGATTTTACTCATAAGATATGCTTTTATTTATAAGTTCACATTTTCTTCGTATTTATTCAAGAATTCAGCAACCTTTAATCATTAATTAGTTTAAAAATCGTTAATAACTAAGCACCAGATTAAGTTTTTTTGATTTTCATGAAATAAAGTCAGCAGTTACGAATAATACGGTTTTCTTGGCAGAAAAATCATTTGAAAATGTCAAACTTATTTCCTTAAATATAGGCAGATGTTATCTCACATGAGATTATTAAAAATACCAAGAAAATCTTGCATGATTATATATATATATTCCTACAAATTGAATCTTTTTTTAAAGAATTAATATTGCTAAATAGTTCAGATAGGCATCTTGTTATAAAACTTAGTTTCATAAAATTTTCGAATCTTTATAAATTAAATTAGCATAGCTACATTTAAATCATTTAATAGCAAAGTTTTAAATTTAAATTAATATAATTAGTTTAATTAATAAATAAAGAGATTTTAATGAACATTAAGTGAAGCCAAAAACAGATAGTAAAGCTTTAGTCATTTTATAAATTAATTACAATTACTATTTTTAATCATGAATATCTTATTAAGAGTTATCTTCAGATCATAATTCTTGCCCATTCTTCTCTCTAAACGTTACTTAAAAGTAGGTGGTATCCTAAGTGTATACTCTACTTTAAAATCTTAGAAAATATTCAGTTAATTGGATCATTTAAATACATTCATATCTGTAAAGTTTAAACAAATTAATTAGAATTCTATATAAAAACTAAAATTTAATTGATAAAGTTACTCAATGACAGGTAAAAATTATGTTGAAAACAACACAAACTGGTTTTAGGTTTAATCTTTGCAACTAGGTTTAAGTTTAAACTTAATAGTGCATATTCCCTATTTTAAATTAAATCAAGAATATATAGAATATTCTAAGAATTTAATTGTAAAAAAGTAGTCAAGACAGAGTTCTTTACTTAAACACTTACCAAAATTTTCAACCTAGAATATATTTTATTTCTCAAAATAGATACTATAAAATGTATGAGCAACCTTAAATCTTTCTTTTATAATTCAAAACTTATTGGCTTATATAAATTATAGAATATAATGTAAAGAAATCAAAATATAATATTCAACCAATTTGAGTTAAGACTATACTTTCAAGTCATGGGGCGGTAGGCCTATTCTTGTCATTCAGCTATACTTCAATTTAAAATTTATTGCTATAACAAATAGCAACTATTAATTGAATAATAGCTTAATTAAAAGGAGCTGTGCAGAAATGAAAAGCTAGCGAACTATGCTGAATCATTTTAATTAATAAGAAATAAGATATATATATATATGAATATAAACTAAATTAATAAAAAAAGGTAAGTTTGGTGAATTATAAATCAATTTAAACACAAAAATTGCCATATTTTATATAATAAAATTGAAGATTGTGAGATATATTTAGAGTGGGAAGAATGACATCACAATAAAGACTAAATAAAACACATCTTTATATATTCAAAAGCAGGATTATTGATATATAAGTTTTTTTACCAGTAAAAATTTAAACCTACTAACAATAATATAAATATAAATAAAAAAGAATAAGAAATTAAAGATATTAATATCAAATTAATCAAGGTTTCAAACAAATTGCTTATAATCATAACTTGATAAAGCTAATATAAAAATTAAGTTTTAATACAAAATATATTTTTAATTGATTTAAAGTATAATATCAAAGCTAGTGGAATTATGCATTTAAAGGTAAATAATTAAACATTAAAAAACATCTATAATTATAATAAACCTATTGATAAAAGATTTATTATAATTACTTTTATCATTTATATATAAAATAGAAATTACATAAAATGATTTTACAAAATTTAGTTTTTTAATTAGATTATCAAATAATTATAATTAAAGAATATTTATTTTAAAATAGAGATAAAATTATTATAATAAAGATAAATAAGTTTATAAATACATTCAAATGAGAATTAAATTCTAAAGTAAATTAAGCAAACCAACTTATAAATATTATCTGAGAAAGAAATTGCACAAAAACATATAGTATCAATCCCATTAATGATAAAAGTATTTATATCTGCTAAGTATGAATATTTAAAAAATAATTATAAAGTTAAGCTAAAAAACATTTTAATAAATAATAACTTTGAGCATGATATAACTTCCAAGAAAAACTTTGAAAGCCATTCTGTCGTGCCTAAATAGAGCGATTATTGCATGCAGACTTAATTCAATCATAGAACAAAGCTTTTTGGGCGTGTTAAAATACCAATAAATGCAATTTAGAAAGAACCAGAGGTTATGGGGTAAGAAACACAAGTAGAAAAACCCACTAACTATAATTATTAATTTATTTTATGTATAATTTTTCCTTCCAAATTTAAATATTTTTATATAAGTTCCTTGACTATTTCATTATTACTTTTAGCAATAGTTTATTTCTTTTTAATATTTTTTTTTTAATTTTATTTTTTTAAATTTTAAATTTCGATTTATTATTAAATATTTATTAATTTTTTAATTAATTTCCACAAATATTTTGTTTTCTTTCTGTAGTTTAATAAAATAAAATATAAATTGAGAAATTTTTTTATTATTAAATTTTTTTCATTTTTTCTAACCTTTTTTTCTATTATTGGTTGTATTTATTCTATATTCGCTAAAAATAAATCATATTACTTACTTTAATACATAATAAATTTCTATTTAAATAATCTAAATTTACATCATTAATTGTAATTCACTATTATTTTTGTGCTTAATTTTATTCATATTACATTAAAAATTAATTAGTGGAGATCTTTGTTTTAACAAACACATGATAAGTAAATTAAATTGATTACTCTTAATATTTCTAAATTAATTATGAAATAAAATATTGATAAAATTGATGAAAGGAAATAATATAATAAAATATTATTTTTTATAGTCTTTGTAAAATAAAATCAATGAGTTTTTGTTAAGTTTATAATAATAATTTATTTCATCTTATAATATTGATATTTTATTGTAAATAATATTTGTACTCATTCATTATTATGGTAATTTATTTGTGAATAATTAGATAAAAGGATGTTTAAGCCATAGATTATCTTACTCATTCTATTATAAAAAGATGTTAAGCTAAATATCTTGCAACTCTTCGTTGAGATAAATATGGATGTTTTGTTTCATTTAAAATAATTAAAAAAAAAGGCCATGGATTGATTACTCATATCAATGTTTTTCTAGCAAGTTTTCTTTGATTAGAAGGAAGTTTACTTGATAACTTAAAGGCAATTAGCCATGCTCATCTTTTAAAAGTTTCTGCCATGGCAAAATTCATTAGCTCCACCCTCATAAATAATAAAAATATAACTTTTAATATTTTTATATTATCTAGAGAACAGTTTACAAATGATTGTGAGGATAAATGTGATTGAAGCTTTATTTCAAGGGAACTGCACTTACTGCATACTCTATCTCAAGACTGTGGAATGTCCAGCTCAGACATCCATCACAGGAGCCGAGATATGCGAGCTTCGTTTTTCAAACTTCTCAATGTAATTTTTCATGTCTTTTTTCGTATTATCTTGAACTGTAGTCGAAGGATTCCATAAAAGAAACTGTTTTCCTTTACTCAAAATATCGCTTGCTTTGAGAGTAGTTCGAATACTGCCTTGATACAGCAAAGGTGTCAAGATAGATTCGTATTGGTATTATTAGACTTTAATTAATTTACAACTTTCTTTTAGACAGTCATAGGATTTAGTCAAAATAGTAAAATAACTTCAATTAAATAATGCTTAAATACATATAAATAGAGAAATATTTGTATTTTCTTATAATTTATGCTTATAAATTTGTTGATTTATTTCATTATTTTAAATACTTTGTGATTTAGTATTAAAAGTTATTTATTTTGCAGTCGGTCACAAAGTATATAAAAATTATGAAATAAATCAACCCAATTTCTAAGAATCAATTATAAAAATATACAAATGTTTATATTGTATTTCTATATATTAAAGCACATAATTTTGTCCTATTTTGACTGATTCCTGAGTGATCTTTTTGCTAATTCAAGACTATTTTTCATTTCTTTTATCTAGTTTACATTTAAACTGTAAATTTTCAGTATTCAATAGATTTTTTCCCTCAATAAGGCCAAATATTAAGCTAATTGGAATTTTGTGTGGTAAAGCCACAGCAATCAAAACCCCAAAACCCTTAGTGAGGTTTATAAGTGCTTTGATTTGTAGGGTATAGTTGGGGTCTTATTGGGGTTAGTAGAGAAAACGCAGGTTTTTCATGAATTTAATGAATATTTAATGAGTATTACTGTACTTAATTCAAACAAATTTTATCTGCTTATCTTTGTGATACCTCTTGAATTTAGCAGTCTGTAGTTGTTCTAGTATATCATCTAATGATTATCGTGGATATGCTGGAGCTTTTACGATGACCATCTCAACTATCTTCTTAATTTCATTGCATATTTCATCTTGCTTAATATGTTTAGCAGCCAAACTTATTGATTATTTCTCATGTTTTGTTCCAAAGTATGACATACTTTCCATATCGCACTCTAAGATAATTGCAGCTACCGCCCAAACATCCCATTATACAGAGCCATTTGTCCATTTCTCTCTTATAGGGAAGTATCCTGGAGTGCCTAAAACCTTAGCTAAAGTCACTATCTCTTGTCTTATTGCTCTGTTGAAATCTATGACTACTAATTCTAAAGGGCAGAGATGTAGCATTACATTTTCTGGCTTCAAATCTCTATGAACATACCCTAGATCATGGAGCTCTTTCACACCCTTAGTCACATCTGTGAGTATCTCATTCAAATCATCAGGATATCTATTATGGTAGAGATAATCTCTTAGAGTCATTTCAAACTTCTTGAGTCTCAATGCAATAAAACCATGACCAAGTATAACTCCGTCGAGCCTAGCTAAGTTCTTGCATTATTATTTCTAAGCCTCTCTCAGTACTATGTATTCATTTGCAAACTCATTTTAATATTGCTCGTTCTTAATGAGATACTTGAATGGATATACCTTGTATGCGAATTCATCAACAACTATAAGTTTTACCTTGTTAGGTACGTCAATATTCAAGTAGTTTTCAATACAGCTGCTTATGTCGACTGCATTTAATGCAGGTATATACATTGCTCTCTCTTATAAGCATGCAATATATATACCATTTGCTGGTTGGTTCATTGACTCAAACCGCTTCTATCTCTTAAGTCTCTCCTACTGCTCTATTTGTGAATCAAGAGAGTTATTTTTTCTTTTAGCAGGTAAAAGCTTTTAAATTTCCTCATCTTTAATCAGAAATTCGCTTAGATGATGCCTTTGCATATGTCTCTTTACTTTAGCTGAGTGAGTATAAGACTTCATGCAGGTAGTGCATTAGTATCTACCATCTACTTTATCATGCTTGAAGTAGATCTTAGCTCTACCAGAGTGTACCTCTTTGATGTGTCTCTTCAAGCTAGACTCAGTTGAGAAGAAATTTTAGCAGTCTTCACATTAAAACGTTTTAATTTTTTCTATTGGTTGCTGTTCCTTATCTTCCTCAACCAATTCAACTTATGTTTAAACTCCCATCTCAGCACTCTACTTCTTGCTTTAAACTTAAATTTTAAAGACCTCAGCTTCAAACTCTAGAGCTCTTAGCTCTACCTCCTTTTCAATATAAATTACTTCTGGTTTCTTGGAGGAACCAAAGTTGAGAAATGATTAACCTGTTCCAAGAGAAACTGCCTTACGATTTAAGTTAGCCGCCATGTTTAAATTCAAATTTAAATTTCTATTATAATAAGTAAAAACCTCACTGGCTATACTAACTTTGTATAGGAGCTGGCACTGCAACAACAATGGTTGATTCTTAGGTGTTAGACATCATATTTATACTTAGTTTATAACTATAAATTTTCTAATTTTATGCTAAATATTTTTAATTTTGGTACCAACTGAGAATAAATTCAGGTTGGTACTGGTACCAATTAGGTTTTAAACCATTTGGAACTTTTCCATTAAAACCTCATTAGTTAAAAACTAGGTACTAATTAAGTTTTGGTACTATTAAATTGTACCAATTAAATTTAAACGAATTTAGTACCGGTACTAATCAAATTTAAACAAATTTAGTACTAATTTAATGGAACTAAATTGATAAAAATGGAGCTCCATCTCTGAAGTTTGTTACAGCTTCTGCCAGCTTTCTCAACGTATCATTACCAGGCTGACCTCCTATAAGATACCCATATTTAATACTAAGATTTTTAACAATAGGATCCAGAACTCTATATATTAAAATTTGAAATTCAATAACAAGAGTAGGAACAAAGATGGAATCTATAAGTACTGCAATGAAGAGGGTTGAAGCTTAAGAAATGATCTCAAGATTTAGAAGCAAGGAAGATCTCTATCGATACCTCTCTTAGCATGGTAAGCATGTGACATATACTGAATCATATACTATAGTGGGTTTATTCCTTCCAACGATGGAAGGTACCAAAATTTCATTCTTAAAAGCTATACTCTGCGATGAGAAGAAAGCCTTCAAAAACAGTGAAATAAAGTTGATAGATATACCAAACTACCCAGACATTTCAGTCACTAATCTCTACGAGGATGCGATGAAAGATGAAGAGTTGGTAGTTTATCCTCCTACCAAGAAACAACTCTCTAACAAGCTTCCAGAAAGGAGCTTCTTCTTTGGAGTTCTTGGCACTTTAAGAGAGAGTTATCTCAGAGAGATCATTGAAGAAGCTCACAAAAAACGCTACTCTATTTATCCTGAAGATTAAAAGAAGGAAGGCATACTAATAAGCGAGACCTGGCTCGCTGAGCTTAAGAAGCACCCATTCCTCTCGAGTAAGCTTTGATTCATAACTTTGTAGGGAAATCTGGAACTGGTATATTCCTAATGAAAGAGCATGCGAAGGTCCACAGAGAGAGAAAGTCATAGACTATTTATGAAGTGAGCAAGAGACTTTATAAGTAATGGATTGGGTATCTGTGATGGGAGACAAATTTTTATTTTTTTTTTTTTATAAAGATGTCTAAAAGCCAGAAGAAATGAACATAGATGCAGGAGCTGGCACAAAGAGAAGAAAAATGGGTCCAAGTAAGCCATAAGAAGAGGAGAAGAAAGAGAAGCCAAACCCCTTTATGGGCCAATTTAATATGTGAATATATTCATTCGTATAAATCTAAAACTTATTTATAAACATTCATTCTTCCTTCTCTCGCACAAACTGTTGTCTTATCTACGCTTACTCTCTTACAGCTGCTTTGAATCAATCTACTGTATCGATAGGCAAGTCATGCATAAGATGATACAGCAGCAGCTTCTTGTATTGAGTCTTGATTTAACTCCAATAGAATTCTATTCCATTAAATTAAGGACTATAAGGAACGTTATAAACAGGAGTTATATTTAGGTCTTCATAAGCTTTCTTAGACTCCTTAGTCTTATGAACTGAAAGGTTATCAGCAAACAGGATGATCTCTTGGTTGCTATACTTCTCTCTGAGCTTATGTAGGAACTCTATATACTACTCTCGCTTAATAGAGCGAGGGTGAATCACATAACTCTCTAAGCCTGAATCTTCACTTATACTAGC
>ARYC01016492.1:0-16793 GCA_000711775.1 Oxytricha trifallax
TAAATTTTAGAAAGCGTAGTCTAATAGCTCATAAATGCTAATGATTAAATTAATAAATTAATATAGACAAGAATAAGCTTGAGTTTGGAGGTTGAGAAAGTGTTACTATGAAATTGCATCTTAAATAGTTGTAACATGACATCAAGAATGGCGTGTGCCAATGCTTACATGAAGGCGAAAGTATGCATCTTTTACTCGCCATAATTTGAATAATAGGAAAAGATTAAGAAAAATGCCAAAGACGAAACCACATCACGTTAGCAAATTTTTTGCATAATACAATACCTTTTACAAATTTTGATACTTTTGCAGCACAATAATTTCTTAATTAAGCTGATGACAAGTACCATTGCTCACATGAAGACGCAGGTAAACATCTCTTACTCGCCATAATTTGAATCATAAAAAAATTATAGGAATACATTATGGAAAATGCTCTGAGAAAAACAAAATCACGTTGGCAAGTTGTTTTAAAAATACCGTGACTTTTACAAATTATTATACTTTTGTTGCACAATAATTTATTGAGGTAGCTGGTCGGCGTGTGACATTGCTTGGATGAGCCCACAAGTATATTTCTTTTGCTTGCCATCATATAAATCATAAAAAAATCATAGGAAAATATTATTGAAAATGCTCAGAGAAAAAACAACATCACGTAAGCAAGTTGTTTTAAAATACCGTGACTTTTACAAAATATTATACTTTTGTCTCAACAAAAAAATTAATATAAATATAATTTAAATATAATAAGATTTAAATTTATTTTATTACCTAATTGAATTTTTTTTATATTTGACTATGTATTTGGTAATCAATTTAGTCATTTTAATTATTTTCTATAATAAAAGCTCTTAAAATGATATATTAATATATAAGTAAAAGTTAATATTTGATAAATTGTAAGTTTGCATTTCTTTGAAAAATTTATTCATGCAATTATATGATAACTAATATTCTATTATATATTAATATTAGTTATAGCATATATTTGTCAAATGTTTATAAATATGGGGGCTGTCGAAGGATTTGCATCAACAGCATTAGAATATATACAATTTAACAATTTAGGATTAAACTGGTGTTTATTCTCATGCAAGATTTAATTTTTCAGAATATAAAGAATCCTTGGAAACATTGACAAAAAGAGTAGTGTTAAGAGAAACGCAGTTACAATAGGAGGAAAGATACTTCTATAATGATTATAATGATATTGCTGGGAGGGGAGAGAGCATGAATAGTTTGACAAAAAGAATGAAATAAAGAATCATATGATTAAATAAATACAACATATATAGCACTAATCAAGATTTTTTTGAAATAAGTTGAAATTTAAATTCAAATTTATAATTAAAAATAGCAATAGTAAATGTAATAATCTAAAATCGAAATCTAAAAAAAAACGTTATTATTTCTCCATTCTCCTTCATACTTAGCTCCATTAGCTTGAGTGTAATATTTCTTGTGTTTTCTTAGTCTTCAGATAACTATAGCTCGCATGTACTTCTCAATCGATCTTGGTGCCACCCCTGTAAAATTAATATTTTAGATATGTTTTTGTAACTTACATTTTAAATGAATGACACTGCACCTTCTGATCAGACATGTTTTCATATTCTTATATTCTTAATTTATTTTTTAATACAATTCACTTTATTTCAAAAAAATCGTGAATGCTATATTAAAGTATTAGCAGCATTGTTTTTTATATAAGATCCTTATTTTAAATTTAACAATCAGTATACCTTATAAGCTAAAAATAACTTGGATTGATGATCATCTCAATCGCATCTCATAAGTAATTAAATCAATTGAGAAAGAGAACGATCATTTGATTGATGAGTAATAGGTATTTGGATATTATAAATCCAAATAATTACATTATTAATAAAACACAATCATACATTTATAAATTTAATAATATGTAGAAATACTTGAATCCTATAACTATAAAGTGCGTTAATAATAAACTACTATTTTCAATACTGTATCAATGATGAACAGTATTTTTAAGTGAATTATATATCTATTTCTATATAAGAGCTCCATTTCTAATTTTCTCAATTAACAAACTTGATTTTATAACTATAAAACATTTTATATCAAGGAATCTCGTCTATTTATTATAATATTATGTATTAATAATCCATATTTGTTTAATCCTTTGTTCTACCATTAAAACCCCATAATAGTTACTAAATTAACTCACTAATAACGTTGTCTCATGACCACTACTCCCATGCTCTTCCTTATATTATGACTGTTAATAGAGAGATTATAGCCATGACCACGGTAACTTCATTACCATCATATTTATGATAAATCAGAGAGTGAAGCTTAACATAATGAGAGCAGACATGGTACTTAAAAATTAGTGCAAATGATAAAACAATTACAATTGAGTAATTTAAGTGATATGATTTAAATAAATAATTAGAACTATAAGAAGTGATTTACCTAAAATATGAATATTAAAGGGATTTGAATAAGCATGCAATTAAAAGAAGTATGTAGAAAGAATGATTAATTTCATGAGCTAATTAATCAATGTATTTAGTAAATTTTATTGCTTGAGTTGAAAATAAAATGTGTTAAAATTATTTAAAGCACATTTATGTTAGTATATAAAAGTATATATATTTTTTAAATAAGAAGGTTAGTAAAAGTTAACTTAAAATTCATTAAAAATAGCAAAATATTATTATTTATGTGAAAATAAAATTTAAGCACTCAGAGACTATATTATTACTTTCTATTAAGTAAAGCTTCTTTTACTAAATCATTACAGATGCAAAATTAATTGTATGATTAAATAATATTATTATTAAAAAGATCATGGATATACTTTTTATCATTTGACAGCTATTGAATCAATAGATGGTTAAGTCATCAATGAAATCAGTTTATTAATTTGGAAATATTAGAATCATCACTACTGTGGAACTGTCGCATTAGAGCTGCATTAAATAGAACTTCCAAAATGTAAACAATTGCAAGTTTACGAGATTTAAGGAAGGGCGCATTATTATTAAATTAGAAAATTAATTGCTGGGTGAGGTACCAATCTCATTCAGGATTTTCTAAGAGAACTTTATACTATACTAAGGCCTGCTGATGGTAGGCGGGGAGTTGCTCTGTTCACCTTATTAGGGGCCAGTCGGCAAGGTTCAATCTATCAGTTCCTAATATTCTCGAGTTGACTGCACGTTAAGGATTTCCCTGCATTAGATTAGCTACCTGGCGTGAGTTCTGTTTCCTAGGTAGAAGGGAGTAGGATGAAGGTGGTGCCAGTCTTCAACAGTGAGAAGATGAAAGCCATAGAAGTCAACGATAAGGTATTTTCTCCCACACCAAGTTTGGTTATGAGGCTACCACAGCGAAAGGACAGAGACTGCATTCTCAGCAGCGGTGGGACTTGGTAAGAGTTTTCATTCACCACCCTCTTTTTAATTGTTTACAGGAAGCAGAGCTCTGCGAGCTCTGCAGGAAGTTCTCCCCGCCGTTAGTGCAGAAATGCATTAACAATAGGGGCTCTTACTTCGGATGCATCTCGGTTTGGAGTGATGTGGATTGGGGAGCGGGGTGGTTTTTCGGATTTTTTGGTCTTCACGACGAAATAAGTCACGGATTGACAAATCGACTCACTCAGATACGTCTACGTCTCGATTAAGATTGATGGTTTGACTTTAGTATTAAACAGAGATATGTTAAATCTAATTTGAGATTACTCATTAAATAACTAAGAAGGGCGCATTATTGATTTACCCCAACGCATTCAAAGATGTCAAAATTGCATTAGTACCATGCAATAACTGCTGCATATACTAATAAACTAAAGTATAACACTTGATGGTAATATCTGTTACTTTAGTCAATGAAAACGTAAATTCAGCATTATTAAATAACAATAACAGAGATATGAGTAAGGAAAAATTTATCTGTTATTACTTTTTACTAAGTATATTTGTTGTTGGTACAATGGCTGACATATAGGGTGGAATATGACAATCTTGTGATCGTCGACAAAGCTCAATTCAACTTCAAATGCGCAATAAATAGAGCCTAATCAACTATTGGTGAAGAATTCATAGAGAACCTTGAAGATGACAATGTATATTAACTCATAAATAGTTGAATTGCCAGCAAATATTGAATCCGTTTTGGTGTGTATCAGGAATTCACTCAAATTTACAAGGAAAAAGTCTACTCTTCAACGAAAATTTAATTACTGTGATTAGAAATCACTTTAGCACTACTTTCTGTAACCAAGTTGAATTTATACAAGCATTAGAGGAAAAGCCAGAGACTTTATAGAGAAATCAGCATGAATTTGAAACAACTAAGTTGCGCCTATCCTAATTCAAAAGAGAAATGTACAAAAGTTGCATGGTGACTACTCTTAAGAAAGCCTAGAATAATAGTGATGCTTCAAAGTCTTGAATCATTTTGCCCACTATATCTATAATATCCCAACTCCCCTCGTTTTCGAACCTAGATTCCAAAGGTGCCATGATTGTTTACCAATTAGGAGGTCTTTTAGAGAGCATGTCGCAATAATTAAATCGTTTATTGCCAGAAATCTCAAGTAAGACAATATCTTCACAATATTTTTAATTTAAAATAAGTAATTGAAACTTTGTAGATAGAGAGAAAGATTTGTTTATGGTTCAAAGATTAGGAAGAGCAGTTAAGTCACACAATGGGTCACCTTTGAGAGAAAAGTGGAAATAAAAAATTAGATATAAAGAATGAACAAATTAACAAACATAATTCAAATAAATGCCTGGCATCATTCAGATTGAGAAGAAGTCTGATAACATATTCTACAGAATCTAAATGATATCTGTACAACCCAAGGTACCTCCCCCCACCCCTACCCCCAGTACCTCAACCCAGCTAGCGTTTCCCCACCCCCCACCTCAAAAAAGTCCCCTTATATTCCCCACTTTAAATGAAAAAACATATTCCCAAGGTATGAAACGACTCACTGTGACATCTCACTCTCATTATAATATTTACTCTTAAATGACATAAATTTTTCTAAAATCTTTAATATCATTTTTATAGCTATGTTGATGTTATTTTTAATTTTTAGCAACTCTCACTTCGTCAGTCAAATATTTTCGAGATATACTCCAATCGGAAAATATATTTCAATTGAGTTTAGATTATCTAGAATTTTTGCAGATTTTAATAATACAATAGATTATACACATAAAAATTACAAAAATCTTTTTCAACCTAAATCAACTTCATTCGATTTTAATATAAAAATAGCATGAGTAAATTTTACAAAATACTCATTTACTGTCTAGAATAAAAACTATTATTTCATAATCTATGAATAAATTCAAAATTTTAAAATAATAATAAAATCAACAAACATAATAATTTTTGAATTTATTCATAGATTATGAAATAATAGTTTTTATTCTAGACAGTAAATGAGTATTTTGTAAAATTTACTCATGCTAATTTTGATATTAAAATCGAATCAAGTTGATTTAGGTTGAAAAAGATTTTGTAATTTTTATGTGTATAATCTATTGTATTAATAAAATCTGCAAAAATTCTAGATAATCTAAACTCAATTGAAATATATTTTCCGATTGGAGTATATCTAAAAAATATTTGACGGACGAAGTGAGAGTTGCCAAAAATTAAAAATAACATCAACATAGCTATAAAAATGATATTAAAAATTATAGAAAAATTTATGTCATTCAAGAGTAAATATTATAAAGAGAGTGAGATGTCACAAGTGAGTCGATTCATACCTAGGGAATATGATTTTTCATTTAAAGTGGGGAATAAAAGGGGGACTTCATTTTGAGATGGGGGAGGGGGAGTACCTCGGGGTGAACAAATATCCTGTATAAAATAAAGTAATTGCTTTACCTCTACACTTCGATGCACTTGAGGATTATGAAAAGCATCAGATATGAAGACGACTGTAAAGGAACATGCAAACTAAAAAGCTAAAAAACTAGTAAATTTGAACTTAGAATGTTGAACATCGAAAATGGTCATAACTTTAAGGGATCTCAATGCTGCGGAAATTTCAATCAGTTTCATATATTTAAATTAGTGAGCAGTTTTATATCAATCTGAACAAGTTTAGTTATCTAAATGTCTATTATGTATTATTTTAATTAATCTCCTCAATTATTTAAATTCTTTTACAAATTATTTTGAATTCATAAACTGTTTATGTTTCAATTACACTCATTTATTTTAAACTTGATGTATTGTAGAATAATTTAATCATAATTTTAATTGATAATAAAATTAACAACACTTCACAATGATCTAATTCAGGGTAATTAAACATCTTATAAATTAACTTATTTTACCAGTTTAATTTTAAAATTTATTTAAAAGTTAATCTATTCTAAACATTAAATTTAGATGATCTCTCGAAATCATATATCTTATTCTTGGGAAATCATGCTTCTTATTTAAATCGAGAATTTATACCACCAGAAACTCAATAAACAAGTAGATTATCAGCAACTTTGAATATTTAAATAAATCCTTTTCTTCCATAATTATGATTTAGTAACATTCCAGTTATGGATATTTATTGGCTAGATCTTGAAGATCATATTTTAAATTATTAAGTAATAACAAGGGCAAAAAATATAATTAATAAATCTTCAACGAAATGTCTTGCCTTGCAACTTTATTAGGCAATAATACTAAAATGATCTATTATTGAGATATAGATTTTACTTGGTCTAAGACGAGAATAAGAATAGATGACTATTTTGGACAAGATCTGGTGAAATATATCGATTTCATCATTCCTTCTTTTATCAGTATATCACAAAAGCCTATTTAACAGGTAGCGCAGTCGATAATCGAATCAGAACTAAATTCTGTTTCGGACTCCATTTCAATGATTGAAACCATAACTCAGAAATTTTATAATGGCTATTTAGATCAAAATAGTGATGCATGTAACTCACATGATACAATCCGGCAACTTTCACAGGCACATAGCATGAATTATAATTACTGAGAGTTATTCATGTAGGAAAATTCTCATCATTTCTTTTTGTTCTGTTATTAGGTTATACTATGTAAATATATGAAATGATATGATTTTTCATTACTAAAGTAAATTTATTTTACGCTAATAATATTTATTTTCTCTTCTAAGATACAATTATTTTGTGATTAAACAGTTAGTATGAGAGCAATTAGCGGTTTACAACCTTAGCATAATTGACATAAAATGCATTGATACCAGCACAATAGCTTTTGACTTACAAATTCTAACATATTATGAAAAATTTTAAATACCTAAGGGTAGATAATATTAAGTGTAACCTCTGATAAATTAATAAGCTACAATGTGGTAAGACTAAGACGATATACTTCACATTGATTGATAATAATGAATCAATGTATCAAAGGATGTATTTATAATTCATTTACTCATGTTATTATAAGTCAAAGATGGTCCAATACTAACACATTTACATGCTAGATAAACAGAAATAGCATTAGAAAGTCAGAGAAATGACACTGATTAACCTTCACTCAACATTCTGACACATCTCATTACATCAATCAATCTATGTGACTTTTAAACAATTGGTAATTAACAATTAATATGGGTTATATCAAGAGCTGTATAACTATGAGAAGAATGAGTTGTTTTAAATAATATTTATGCAACAAAATGCTTTAATAATCTATATTCAATATTCTTAACTATATAATTTGTTCATTTAAAACTATAATTTTATGTAAAATAACAAACAAGTTTTACTTAAAGAATTCATCAAGATACCTTAAATTAGGTAATTAATTATAATATATAAATTATTATAATTTAGTATGGGTTGAATATAAATTTAGTTAATTTTATTTCTAACTTAAAACATTTATAGACTTCCACCTGTCAACAGTGAGTTGACGATTATTGATGGAATAGTTAGCAAGTAAAAGATAACAATCTGAATCTATATTTGAGATAACCAATAGATTGAAGATAAATCTAGATAAATCGTAGATAGTATCCGAGAAATAATTTCTAAAACATTGAAAATATAACCTAGGGGGGGGGGATGTTTGGGAGAGACCGTAATCTTCTTTATCCAATACTTCTCAAATAAAATGTGTTTACTTCAACAACCAAGAGTATATCGAAGATCATATCTTTGCAGTAACAATTAAATCTCAAGCTCTTAGAAATACCTAGATTACATCAATTTTAAATTATAAGAACCGGTTAACAATTAATTGAGATGTAAAGTATATTATTGAAGCAATGCAAAGTATTAAAAGATCAAAAGGTGAACCCAAAGATAATTATTAAAAGATAGAAAGACTATTAACAGTGATATAGCATTGTGGTTTATAGAAATGCTTAACTTTAATGTTTGAATAACTTCTTAATTCAGTTATTCAAACATTAAAGTTAAGCATTTCTATAAACCACAATGCTATATCACTGTTAATAGTCTTTCTATCTTTTAATAATTATCTTTGGGTTCACCTTTTGATCTTTTAATACTTTGCATTGCTTCAATAATATACTTTACATCTCAATTAATTGTTAACCGGTTCTTATAATTTAAAATTGATGTAATCTAGGTATTTCTAAGAGCTTGAGATTTAATTGTTACTGCAAAGATATGATCTTCGATATACTCTTGGTTGTTGAAGTAAACACATTTTATTTGAGAAGTATTGGATAAAGAAGATTACGGTCTCTCCCAAACATCCCCCCCCCCTAGGTTATATTTTCAATGTTTTAGAAATTATTTCTCGGATACTATCTACGATTTATCTAGATTTATCTTCAATCTATTGGTTATCTCAAATATAGATTCAGATTGTTATCTTTTACTTGCTAACTATTCCATCAATAATCGTCAACTCACTGTTGACAGGTGGAAGTCTATAAATGTTTTAAGTTAGAAATAAAATTAACTAAATTTATATTCAACCCATACTAAATTATAATAATTTATATATTATAATTAATTACCTAATTTAAGGTATCTTGATGAATTCTTTAAGTAAAACTTGTTTGTTATTTTACATAAAATTATAGTTTTAAATGAACAAATTATATAGTTAAGAATATTGAATATAGATTATTAAAGCATTTTGTTGCATAAATATTATTTAAAACAACTCATTCTTCTCATAGTTATACAGCTCTTGATATAACCCATATTAATTGTTAATTACCAATTGTTTAAAAGTCACATAGATTGATTGATGTAATGAG
Organism: Oxytricha trifallax; assembly: GCA_000711775.1. Classification (NCBI taxonomy): domain Eukaryota; phylum Ciliophora; class Spirotrichea; order Sporadotrichida; family Oxytrichidae; genus Oxytricha; species Oxytricha trifallax. The sequence continues at coordinate 9,248 of ARYC01016492.1, forward strand.
ATGTGTCAGAATGTTGAGTGAAGGTTAATCAGTGTCATTTCTCTGACTTTCTAATGCTATTTCTGTTTATCTAGCATGTAAATGTGTTAGTATTGGACCATCTTTGACTTATAATAACATGAGTAAATGAATTATAAATACATCCTTTGATACATTGATTCATTATTATCAATCAATGTGAAGTATATCGTCTTAGTCTTACCACATTGTAGCTTATTAATTTATCAGAGGTTACACTTAATATTATCTACCCTTAGGTATTTAAAATTTTTCATAATATGTTAGAATTTGTAAGTCAAAAGCTATTGTGCTGGTATCAATGCATTTTATGTCAATTATGCTAAGGTTGTAAACCGCTAATTGCTCTCATACTAACTGTTTAATCACAAAATAATTGTATCTTAGAAGAGAAAATAAATATTATTAGCGTAAAATAAATTTACTTTAGTAATGAAAAATCATATCATTTCATATATTTACATAGTATAACCTAATAACAGAACAAAAAGAAATGATGAGAATTTTCCTACATGAATAACTCTCAGTAATTATAATTCATGCTATGTGCCTGTGAAAGTTGCCGGATTGTATCATGTGAGTTACATGCATCACTATTTTGATCTAAATAGCCATTATAAAATTTCTGAGTTATGGTTTCAATCATTGAAATGGAGTCCGAAACAGAATTTAGTTCTGATTCGATTATCGACTGCGCTACCTGTTAAATAGGCTTTTGTGATATACTGATAAAAGAAGGAATGATGAAATCGATATATTTCACCAGATCTTGTCCAAAATAGTCATCTATTCTTATTCTCGTCTTAGACCAAGTAAAATCTATATCTCAATAATAGATCATTTTAGTATTATTGCCTAATAAAGTTGCAAGGCAAGACATTTCGTTGAAGATTTATTAATTATATTTTTTGCCCTTGTTATTACTTAATAATTTAAAATATGATCTTCAAGATCTAGCCAATAAATATCCATAACTGGAATGTTACTAAATCATAATTATGGAAGAAAAGGATTTATTTAAATATTCAAAGTTGCTGATAATCTACTTGTTTATTGAGTTTCTGGTGGTATAAATTCTCGATTTAAATAAGAAGCATGATTTCCCAAGAATAAGATATATGATTTCGAGAGATCATCTAAATTTAATGTTTAGAATAGATTAACTTTTAAATAAATTTTAAAATTAAACTGGTAAAATAAGTTAATTTATAAGATGTTTAATTACCCTGAATTAGATCATTGTGAAGTGTTGTTAATTTTATTATCAATTAAAATTATGATTAAATTATTCTACAATACATCAAGTTTAAAATAAATGAGTGTAATTGAAACATAAACAGTTTATGAATTCAAAATAATTTGTAAAAGAATTTAAATAATTGAGGAGATTAATTAAAATAATACATAATAGACATTTAGATAACTAAACTTGTTCAGATTGATATAAAACTGCTCACTAATTTAAATATATGAAACTGATTGAAATTTCCGCAGCATTGAGATCCCTTAAAGTTATGACCATTTTCGATGTTCAACATTCTAAGTTCAAATTTACTAGTTTTTTAGCTTTTTAGTTTGCATGTTCCTTTACAGTCGTCTTCATATCTGATGCTTTTCATAATCCTCAAGTGCATCGAAGTGTAGAGGTAAAGCAATTACTTTATTTTATACAGGATATCTGTTCACCCCGAGGTACCTCCCCCCCACCCCTCCCCCCCCCTCAAAATGAAGTCCCCCTTATATTCCCCACTTTAAATGAAAAAACATATTCCCAAGGTATGAATCGATTCACTTGTGACATCTCACTCTCCTTATAATATTTACTCTTAAATGACATAAATTTTTCTAAAATCTTTAATATCATTTTTATAGCTATGTTGATGTTATTTTTAATTTTTGGCAACTCTCTCTTCGTCCGTCAAATATTTTAGAGATATACTCCTGTCGGAAAATATATTTCAATTGAGTTTAGATTATTTAGAACATTTGCAGATTTTATCAATACAATAGATTATACACATAAAAATTACAAAAATCTTTTTCAACCTAAATCAACTTCATTCGATTTTAATATAAAAATTAGCATGAGTAAATTTTACAAAATACTCATTTACTGTCTAGAATAAAAACTATTATTTCATAATCTATGAATAAATTCAAAAATTATTATGTTTGTTGATTTTATTATTATTTTAAAATTTTGAATTTATTCATAGATTATGAAATAATAGTTTTTATTCTAGACAGTAAATGAGTATTTTGTAAAATTTACTCATGCTAATTTTTATATTAATATCGAATCAATTTATTTAGTTGAAAAATATTTTGTAATTCTAATGTGTATAATCTATGATCGTAATAATCAAAAAATTCCTAGATATAAACTCAATGAAATATAATTCGATGGAGTATAATCTCAAAATATGACAAAAGTGAGCGTTGCCAAAATTAAAATAAACATCAGCATAGCTATCATGATTTCATAAAGAAAGATTTAAAAAAATTATGTCATTTTAAGAGTAATTTATAAGAATGAATGTCACAATGTGAGTCGATTTTAATACCTTGGATAATCTTCATGTAAAGTGGGAAATTAAGGGGACTCATTTTGATGGGAGGGGTGGGAGGTACCTCGGTTCAGGGACTGGGGGTAGGGGTGGGGGGAGGTACCTTGGGGTGAACAGATATCATTTAGATGCTGTAGAATAGCTCATCAGACTTCTGCTCAATCTGAATGATGCCAGGCATTTATTTGAATTATGTTTGTTAATTTGTTCATTCTTTATATCTAATTTTTTATTTCCACTTTTCTCTCAAAGGTGACCCATTGTGTGACTTAACTGCTCTTCCTAATCTTTGAACCATAAACAAATCTTTCTCTCTATCTACAAAGTTTCAATTACTTATTTTAAATTAAAAATATTGTGAAGATATTGTCTTACTTGAGATTTCTGGCAATAAACGATTTAATTATTGCGACATGCTCTCTAAAAGACCTCCTAATTGGTAAACAATCATGGCACCTTTGGAATCTAGGTTCGAAAACGAGGGGAGTTGGGATATTATAGATATAGTGGGCAAAATGATTCAAGACTTTGAAGCATCACTATTATTCTAGGCTTTCTTAAGAGTAGTCACCATGCAACTTTTGTACATTTCTCTTTTGAATTAGGATAGGCGCAACTTAGTTGTTTCAAATTCATGCTGATTTCTCTATAAAGTCTCTGGCTTTTCCTCTAATGCTTGTATAAATTCAACTTGGTTACAGAAAGTAGTGCTAAAGTGATTTCTAATCACAGTAATTAAATTTTCGTTGAAGAGTAGACTTTTTCCTTGTAAATTTGAGTGAATTCCTGATACACACCAAAACGGATTCAATATTTGCTGGCAATTCAACTATTTATGAGTTAATATACATTGTCATCTTCAAGGTTCTCTATGAATTCTTCACCAATAGTTGATTAGGCTCTATTTATTGCGCATTTGAAGTTGAATTGAGCTTTGTCGACGATCACAAGATTGTCATATTCCACCCTATATGTCAGCCATTGTACCAACAACAAATATACTTAGTAAAAAGTAATAACAGATAAATTTTTCCTTACTCATATCTCTGTTATTGTTATTTAATAATGCTGAATTTACGTTTTCATTGACTAAAGTAACAGATATTACCATCAAGTGTTATACTTTAGTTTATTAGTATATGCAGCAGTTATTGCATGGTACTAATGCAATTTTGACATCTTTGAATGCGTTGGGGTAAATCAATAATGCGCCCTTCTTAGTTATTTAATGAGTAATCTCAAATTAGATTTAACATATCTCTGTTTAATACTAAAGTCAAACCATCAATCTTAATCGAGACGTAGACGTATCTGAGTGAGTCGATTTGTCAATCCGTGACTTATTTCGTCGTGAAGACCAAAAAATCCGAAAAACCACCCCGCTCCCCAATCCACATCACTCCAAACCGAGATGCATCCGAAGTAAGAGCCCCTATTGTTAATGCATTTCTGCACTAACGGCGGGGAGAACTTCCTGCAGAGCTCGCAGAGCTCTGCTTCCTGTAAACAATTAAAAAGAGGGTGGTGAATGAAAACTCTTACCAAGTCCCACCGCTGCTGAGAATGCAGTCTCTGTCCTTTCGCTGTGGTAGCCTCATAACCAAACTTGGTGTGGGAGAAAATACCTTATCGTTGACTTCTATGGCTTTCATCTTCTCACTGTTGAAGACTGGCACCACCTTCATCCTACTCCCTTCTACCTAGGAAACAGAACTCACGCCAGGTAGCTAATCTAATGCAGGGAAATCCTTAACGTGCAGTCAACTCGAGAATATTAGGAACTGATAGATTGAACCTTGCCGACTGGCCCCTAATAAGGTGAACAGAGCAACTCCCCGCCTACCATCAGCAGGCCTTAGTATAGTATAAAGTTCTCTTAGAAAATCCTGAATGAGATTGGTACCTCACCCAGCAATTAATTTTCTAATTTAATAATAATGCGCCCTTCCTTAAATCTCGTAAACTTGCAATTGTTTACATTTTGGAAGTTCTATTTAATGCAGCTCTAATGCGACAGTTCCACAGTAGTGATGATTCTAATATTTCCAAATTAATAAACTGATTTCATTGATGACTTAACCATCTATTGATTCAATAGCTGTCAAATGATAAAAAGTATATCCATGATCTTTTTAATAATAATATTATTTAATCATACAATTAATTTTGCATCTGTAATGATTTAGTAAAAGAAGCTTTACTTAATAGAAAGTAATAATATAGTCTCTGAGTGCTTAAATTTTATTTTCACATAAATAATAATATTTTGCTATTTTTAATGAATTTTAAGTTAACTTTTACTAACCTTCTTATTTAAAAAATATATATACTTTTATATACTAACATAAATGTGCTTTAAATAATTTTAACACATTTTATTTTCAACTCAAGCAATAAAATTTACTAAATACATTGATTAATTAGCTCATGAAATTAATCATTCTTTCTACATACTTCTTTTAATTGCATGCTTATTCAAATCCCTTTAATATTCATATTTTAGGTAAATCACTTCTTATAGTTCTAATTATTTATTTAAATCATATCACTTAAATTACTCAATTGTAATTGTTTTATCATTTGCACTAATTTTTAAGTACCATGTCTGCTCTCATTATGTTAAGCTTCACTCTCTGATTTATCATAAATATGATGGTAATGAAGTTACCGTGGTCATGGCTATAATCTCTCTATTAACAGTCATAATATAAGGAAGAGCATGGGAGTAGTGGTCATGAGACAACGTTATTAGTGAGTTAATTTAGTAACTATTATGGGGTTTTAATGGTAGAACAAAGGATTAAACAAATATGGATTATTAATACATAATATTATAATAAATAGACGAGATTCCTTGATATAAAATGTTTTATAGTTATAAAATCAAGTTTGTTAATTGAGAAAATTAGAAATGGAGCTCTTATATAGAAATAGATATATAATTCACTTAAAAATACTGTTCATCATTGATACAGTATTGAAAATAGTAGTTTATTATTAACGCACTTTATAGTTATAGGATTCAAGTATTTCTACATATTATTAAATTTATAAATGTATGATTGTGTTTTATTAATAATGTAATTATTTGGATTTATAATATCCAAATACCTATTACTCATCAATCAAATGATCGTTCTCTTTCTCAATTGATTTAATTACTTATGAGATGCGATTGAGATGATCATCAATCCAAGTTATTTTTAGCTTATAAGGTATACTGATTGTTAAATTTAAAATAAGGATCTTATATAAAAAACAATGCTGCTAATACTTTAATATAGCATTCACGATTTTTTTGAAATAAAGTGAATGTATTAAAAAATAAATTAAGAATATAAGAATATGAAAACATGTCTGATCAGAAGGTGCAGTGTCATTCATTTAAAATGTAAATTACAAAAAACATATCTAAAAAATTAATTTTACAGGGGTGGCACTAAGATCGATTGAGAAGTACATGCGAGCAAGAGTCAACTGAAGACTAAGAAAAACACAAGAAAAATTACACTCAAGCTAATGGAGCTAAGTATGAAGGAGAATGGAGAAATAATAACGTTTTTTTTTAGATTTCCATTTTAGATTATTACATTTACTATTGCTATTATTAATTATAAATTTGAATTTAAATTTCAACTTATTTCAAAAAAATCTTGATTAGTGCTATAATATGTTATTATTTAGTTAAGCATATGATTCTTTATTTCATTCTTTTTGTCAAACTATTCATGCTCTCTCCCCTCCCAGCAATATCATTATAATCATTATAGAAGTATCTTTCCTCCTATTGTAACTGCGTTTCTCTTAACACTACTCTTTTTGTCAATGTTTCCAAGGATTCTTTATATTCTGAAAAATTAAATCTTGCATGAGAATAAACACCAGTTTAATCCTAAATTGTTAAATTGTATATATTCTAATGCTGTTGATGCAAATCCTTCGACAGCCCCCATATTTATAAACATTTGACAAATATATGCTATAACTAATATTAATATATAATAGAATATTAGTTATCATATAATTGCATGAATAAATTTTTCAAAGAAATGCAAACTTACAATTTATCAAATATTAACTTTTACTTATATATTAATATATCATTTTAAGAGCTTTTATTATAGAAAATAATTAAAATGACTAAATTGATTACCAAATACATAGTCAAATATAAAAAAAATTCAATTAGGTAATAAAATAAATTTAAATCTTATTATATTTAAATTATATTTATATTAATTTTTTTGTTGAGACAAAAGTATAATATTTTGTAAAAGTCACGGTATTTTAAAACAACTTGCTTACGTGATGTTGTTTTTTCTCTGAGCATTTTCAATAATATTTTCCTATGATTTTTTTATGATTTATATGATGGCAAGCAAAAGAAATATACTTGTGGGCTCATCCAAGCAATGTCACACGCCGACCAGCTACCTCAATAAATTATTGTGCAACAAAAGTATAATAATTTGTAAAAGTCACGGTATTTTTAAAACAACTTGCCAACGTGATTTTGTTTTTCTCAGAGCATTTTCCATAATGTATTCCTATAATTTTTTTATGATTCAAATTATGGCGAGTAAGAGATGTTTACCTGCGTCTTCATGTGAGCAATGGTACTTGTCATCAGCTTAATTAAGAAATTATTGTGCTGCAAAAGTATCAAAATTTGTAAAAGGTATTGTATTATGCAAAAAATTTGCTAACGTGATGTGGTTTCGTCTTTGGCATTTTTCTTAATCTTTTCCTATTATTCAAATTATGGCGAGTAAAAGATGCATACTTTCGCCTTCATGTAAGCATTGGCACACGCCATTCTTGATGTCATGTTACAACTATTTAAGATGCAATTTCATAGTAACACTTTCTCAACCTCCAAACTCAAGCTTATTCTTGTCTATATTAATTTATTAATTTAATCATTAGCATTTATGAGCTATTAGACTACGCTTTCTAAAATT
>ARYC01016501.1:0-11083 GCA_000711775.1 Oxytricha trifallax
CGCATGATAACACCAAGATAGGAGGAGAGCACCCGATTGGAGGTAGAAGTCGAGATAACCTACCTCGAAATGTCGGGGGCGTCCAAACCGACCGTTTTGACCTAGAAATCGCCTTAAAACAGCCTCCTCAGGCCTTGGCAACACCCTAGCTCGAGCACAGGTGATCACACGTGCCACTTATTCAACGAACATCAATTGACTATACATATAACATCAATAACAACCGATTCGAGTAGACCTGAAGCAATAGGGGGTGAGCTAGGCTTCAAATACCTGCTAGAGAGGGTCCCTTTTGGCCTTAGGAAGGGTGAAGTGGAACATTTCCAAGACCCTCTTTGAGACATTCGCTTCACTACCTATGCTCCTGACTTCGTGAACTTTTGGTAGGATAACGAGGTATTGCTGCTAATGACTCGAAAACATCAACCAAACATGCAAGAGGTGACAGAGGACGCATCAAGACCATCCGACCTTCCCGAAATACGCGTCCCTCCACGATTTCAAGGCCAAAATGAGCAAAATGAGCTAGAATCGCGAAGAAAACGACTCAAACATGCCTTGTTAAGACTCCAACGCTCGCAAGCAACCCTTCCCCAGTGCAATGAACCAGAGATTGGCTGCCCTGGCCAGAGGACCGCTCGGCAGCGAAGGAGGGCTGCCCAAGGTAGGTCGTAGCCAGCCGATACCCAACACCAAGACCCTGAGAGACGTTAAAATAGACTAATAGAAGACAACGAACTAATCACTGTGAGCAAGGTTTGTAAACCCCAACTCACCACTTAGCTTAGGCAGCGAAGCAACGAACACTAAACTAACTCAAACAAAGTCAAACCAACAACATCCAAACGCTCCAGAGGAGCAAGCACGCATAGAGGACGCCTACAGTAGGTTAAGGAGGTGAATAGCACTTACCAGTTACCAGCACTAGCCAACAAGTAAAGTATAGTTTCGCTGCGCTGCGCTCAGACCTGCTCTAAAGTTTTGTAGTAAGTCTAAAGTGTAAGCCACAACCAGCGACAGCCCTGCAAAGCCCCGGCGAGAGTACAGCCTGAGAGGTCTTACGTCACTTCGGCCGTCAGGGTTTGTACCCCAGCACCACTGGGGGGGACTACTTACAGCAGCTTAGGATTACTGGGTTTTAATCTAAAATCATTGAGATAATTTGCAATAATCAAAGTAAAGTTCTAAATAGCAGATAATGAACGATAGTAGCAAGTTTAGTTGAAATAACAACAAGTATTTCAAAGGCTTAACAATAGCTGAAATTATCATCATCTCAATCGATTATCGCAACATAAACCCCGATTTTTCCAAAATTTCTACAAAATGTTTAGAAAATTCTAGAAAAGTTCCAATTTTGGAATTTTACTTACTTTAGTAAATTTTTAATAATCTTAAATTATTTTAGATTTTAGGTAAAGTTGAAAGAGATGCTGGGTGCAACTCCCAGCAACACTATAGGTACTCCTCAAAGGCATAGTGGGTGAAAGCCCCACAAATCAGCTCCATCTTCAATAATTTTATTAACTTTAGGTAATTTTAAGAGAGGCTGGGGTGAAACTCCCTGCAACTATAGGCAACACTCAAGAGAAGCTGGGGTGAAACTCCCTGCAACTTATAGGCAAAACTCTAAGGCTCAAGTGGGTGAAAGCCCCACTTTAATCTAAGTGAATTGGTTTGATTAGTATTATTTCCTTATTTTATTCATTATTATTAGGTTAAGGGTTGTCTGGTCTGCTTTTCTCAAACTTTCTCCCAAGCTGGTCTGAGCTCAGCTTATGTCTGGGCAGAGGATCAGCTTTCAATAGTTTTAAATCTTGATGATTCAAGAATTCACTAAAATGTTTCGAAAATCTTTGATGATTAAGTTTTTGTTTACTTCAATTACTCTGAGACCTCTCTATCATAGTTCTTCCAAACCTTAAATCCAAGTATACTGTGAAAATAGTTGTATAGGTTCCAAACTAACTTTAGTAATGTTTGATGTCGGCATGTGCAAGGTATAAACCCCGAAACCCTATGGGTAAATTTCGTTAAAATCGAGGAGAAAGTTTTTGGAATTTGGTTGAATTTTACTTACTGTTTAGTGTTGCCAAAGTTAGTTGCAAGACTTGAGTAGTTCGCGAAGCACTGTAGATCGCTTGCAGCACCACTCAACGACAGCTTCCCAGCCCGACACTTCGTGCATCTTCACCACTCTTGAAGAGCCCCTTGTGCTTCCACTCGTTTCTTCGCCCTCCCTCCCTCCACACGAAACTCTCCTTGTCGATAAGCGCGAAAGCGTCGTCGCCTGCCGACTTCCGATGGTTCACGACATTTGCTGTTATGAGAATGAGAATCAAGTAACGATGCTTACCAAGCTTGTAAAGCGCTGTTGAGTAGTGAAGCGACCATGAAGTACACGCAGCTTACGCTAGCTGCAGCACTGTTAGCGAAGATAGGCAGATATGAGCACTATAGAGAGAGAATGAAGCATAGGAGAATACTTACATGCAGAGTGTAGACAGCGCACATGCACGAAGTGCGAAATCAGAGTAGTAAGAGCTGTAGCTCCAGTAAACATGCAGGGCGTCGACGGCGTCGCAGTCATTCATGCAGATGGGGTCTTCAAGCAAGGAGTAACAGTAGATTCGTGGCGTTCAAGCATCAGCAGCGATACAGCTGCAGCATGGCAGCTTGAAACAGCAGCTTTCGTGATCGCAGCGATCTTAAGTTTTAAAAATTAAATTATAGATTAATAAAGTGAGAGTGAAGTTATAGAGTGATTAGAGTGTTTAATAGAGTGAAGCTTAAATCAAAGTAACTAGGGATCGGGAGGTCCAATCAGGGCGCTGCCTTCTATGGGAAATACTGGTAATCTTCTCAGCAGCAGCTCTCATACTCATTCATTCGCTGGTTAGCATGTAGGACTCGCCACTAGCAGGAGTGATCAGCACTCTTATAGGTTCATGATTGGAGGAAGGTACTACGAGGGAGAACTCGGCTCCGGGCTTAACCTTGATGCTGAACTCCTCGCATTTGCAGTAGAGGTCGCCCTTGTGGTTGTCGATCTCGAACGCGTCGTCCTGCTGCAGATACTTGCGCTTGCGGTACACCTGCACCTCGTAGGCGTTGGGCGTGTTGTGCTGGTACATGAAGCGCAGCTTGAGTGGCTCTCTGACTTGTAGGCGCTGGTTCAGCTGTTCCATGGTTGTGCTGAAGGAGGTTTTTAGTTTAGTAATAATAATTAATAAAGGGGGAATTAGAATTTAAAGCACTGTTGTAGTGTGAAGGGAATGTTAGGAATGTTAGCGCAATGGGGAAAGCCAGGCGCTAGTTAGATGCACGAAGTGAAACAGTGTTATACATTAGTGATTTAGGTTAAGTTGATTGCAACAGTGTTGGTAGCTGCAGAGTCTACAACAGTAGTGATAGTTATAGCAACTGCAATACAGCCTCAACAGAAGCAGTGAATGAATTTAGTTAGTTTAGATTTGAATTATGAAGGTTTAATCTGGTTTATGTCATTGCTGCTAGTGCTAGGTTTAGGGCTAGCTTCTGCTCTGAATCATCGATGAGTTTTGCGTTATCAATGGCTTGTTGATTTCAATCATCGGATTAGAGTATAGAGTGTCAAACTTAGTGTTAGGGTGCATGCGCTTAACTTTCACGTATTGCCTTGGTGAGAGTGCATCAGCATGCGACTCAAATTGCGAGAGCGGCATTCTGGGGGCATTCGTTTACTATATCTACCTCTCTGCGCGCTTGCGCTTCTTGGTGCCATGATTCAACAAGTTCACTGCTCTGCCTCTATTGCTCACGTTCGCAATGACCGCATTCTCAAGCACGCCAAACATCTCTGCAGTCAGCTTGATGAACTTGTTCTTATCCAGAGTCTTCTGCTTCTACCTGAACTCTAAACTGGCTTTGATGTTTGAGGGGAAGAACTCAGGCTTGACTGTATTGATGATCTATAACATAAGCAATGAAGCAGCATGTATAAACAGCAGTAGCAATAGGGAGAATAGTAGAAGCAGCAGCAGTAGTAATGTTAGCTACCCAAACTTACGTTGTAGAGAAACTGCCTGTTGACGGATCTGCCATCCTTGATCTCTGGCAGGTACTTGCAGATATCTGGCTCCTTCTTGATGTCGCTGAGAAGATTGATTACAGAGAGCTCGTTGAGCTTAGGCACGCTGATGATTCGCACCTCGTTGTTGCGCAGCACCTTTAGTATGGTTAACTGTAATGCTTACTTTCTTCACACCAAGGAATATGCCCTGAATGTACTCCAACGTGCACTCCTGGTAAGGTGGCAAGTAGAACTAACCTACATGAGCTTGAATGAATCATGAGTGTTCTTACCCTAAGTGAGCAAGATAGAGTAGATGTCCTGCTTAGACTTCCCCAACCTGGCTAACTCATTCGATGGGACGGAGTATACCACCTGATCATCGATGGTTTCAGTGTTAATGATGTTCATTCGTGTTTGGCGGTCCCCACCCTTGACTTCCTCGTCGACATCGCTTGGGAACTCATGATAGGGATTGAAGCTTGAGACGCCACCTCCTGATCTCGAAGCATTACCTTGCTTCCTTGATGGTTCCGTTCTGAATTTAGAGTGTTAGCCATGACTGGGATTGTTGTTGAGGTATGTATCAATCTAGGTAACGTTCCTCACGAATTGTTGTGAGATCTAGTTGAAATCAGCTGAGTCCTCGTTAGCGATGTAGTTTGGCGAGTGGCCGCCGTGATCAAACGTCTGCTCTCTACTAGCCTCCTCAACAGGCTGCATCAGCGTATCAGTGCCTTATCCAGAGTAGTGCGCCCTTGAACCTGATATCTAAAGTTATAGTAGTTAGAGCCAGCATTGGTAAGTGGTATCAACATAAGAGATGATATGCAATGTTTGCATGATGCAAGCAAGCATAGGCGTAGAATTCGATGAAATTAGTTAGAGTGGTTAGAGATAGATGTAAAGATAGACAGCTCCACTTACCTTGCCTCGAACCACGCCGAGATCCTTGATGGGCAAGCCATTCATAGTGCTACTGCCGAAGCTGCTCTGGAAGAATGAGCCTGTATTGGGCTGTGCTTGGCCACCACCCATCCCTGGCTGCGCCAGGGAGTGGGGGTGGGGGGCGTCCCTGATCTCCCCGTCTTCGATGTCGCCAGCCTTGTCTGGTACCTGCTGTTACGTGGAATCGCTGTTCAATCTTATTTACTAATAGAGGCGATTAAGAATTTAACTGAAACATCCAAATTCGATTAGTGTAGTATGAAATTAAAATACGTTATTAAGTTTTAATACGAAACTTGAAACTTCTCGATTGCGCAAAAGTTGAGAGCTGGCAGCGCCCGAGTGGAGTGGCTCGATCTTCATCACTACTGCTCACTACAGATGTTTCTTGATATCAGACTGTGCGTCTCATGCTGGTTCACTCATCTATCATACTGGATTCTCATGATTCGTACTGATAACTCATCTAGGATTTTCTCGAGAAATTGATTTTTTCAAAATCTATTTCAAAAATTCGAGAAAATCCTAGATGAGTTATCAGTACGAATCATGAGAATCCAGTATGATAGATGAGTGAACCAGCATGAGACGCACAGTCTGATATGAAGAAACATCTGTAGTGAGCAGTAGTGATGAAGATCGAGCCACTCCACTCCGGCGCTGACAGCTCTCAACTTTTGCGCAATCGAGAAGTTGCAAGTTTCGTATTAAAACTTAATAACGTATTTTAATTTCATACTACACTAATCGAATTTGGATGTTTCAGTTAAATTCTTAATCGCCTCTATTAGTAAATAAGAATGAACAACGATTCCACGTAACAGCAGGTACCAGACAAGGCTGGCGACATCGAAGACGGGGAGATCAGGGACGCCCCCCACCCCCACTCCCTGGCGCAGCCAGGGATGGGTGGTGGCCAATCACAGCCCAATACAGGCTCATTCTTCCAGAGCAGCTTCGGCAGCAGCACTATGAATGGCTTGCCCATCAAGGATCTCGGCGTGGTTCGAGGCAAGGTAAGTGGAGCTGTCTATCTTTACATCTATCTCTAACCACTCTAACTAATTTCATCGAATTCTACGCCTATGCTTGCTTGCATCATGCAAACATTACATATCATCTCTTATGTTGATACCACTTACCAATGCTGGCTCTAACTACTATAACTTTAGATATCAGGTTCAAGGGCGCACTACTCTGGATAAGGCACTGATACGCTGATGCAGCCTGTTGAGGAGGCTAGTAGAGAGCAGACGTTTGATCACGGCGGCCACTCGCCAAACTACATCGCTAACGAGGACTCAGCTGATTTCAACTAGATCTCACAACAATTCGTGAGGAACGTTACCTAGATTGATACATACCTCAACAACAATCCCTGTCATGGCTAACACTCTAAATTCAGAACGGATCCATCAAGGAAGCAAGTTAATGCTTCGAGATCAGGAGGTGGCGTCTCAAGCTTCAATCCCTATCATGAGTTCCCAAGCGATGTCGACGAGGAAGTCAAGGGTGGGGACCGCCAAACACGAATGAACATCATTAACACTGAAACCATCGATGATCAGGTGGTATACTCCGTCCCATCGAATGAGTTAGCCAGGTTGGGGAAGTCTAAGCAGGACATCTACTCTATCTTGCTCACTTAGGGTAAGAACACTCATGATTCATTCAAGCTCATGTAGGTTAGTTCTACTTGCCATTTTACCAGGAGTGCACGTTGGAGTACATTCAGGGCATATTCCTTGGTGTGAAGAAAGTAAGCATTACAGTTAACCATACTAAAGGTGCTGCGCAACAACGAGGTGCGAATCATCAGCCTGCCTAAGCTCAACGAGCTCTCTGTAATCAATCTTCTCAGCGACATCAAGAAGGAGCCAGATATCTGCAAGTACCTGCCAGAGATCAAGGATGGCAGATCCGTCAACAGGCAGTTTCTCTACAACGTAAGTTTGGGTAGCTAACATTACTACTGCTGCTGCTTCTACTATTCTCCCTATTGCTACTGCTGTTTATACATGCTGCTTCATTGCTTATGTTATAGATCATCAATACAGTCAAGCCTGAGTTCTTCCACTCAAACATCAAAGCCAGTTTAGAGTTCAGGTAGAAGCAGAAGACTCTGGATAAGAACAAGTTCATCAAGCTGACTGCAGAGATGTTTGGCGTGCTTGAGAATGCGGTCATTGCGAACGTGAGCAATAGAGGCAGAGCAGTGAACTTGTTGAATCATGGCACCAAGAAGCGCAAGCGCGCAGAGAGGTAGATATAGTAAACGAATGCCCCCAGAATGCCGCTCTCGCAATTTGAGTCGCATGCTGATGCACTCTCACCAAGGCAATACGTGAAAGTTAAGCGCATGCACCCTAACACTAAGTTTGACACTCTATACTCTAATCCGATGATTGAAATCAACAAGCCATTGATAACGCAAAACTCATCGATGATTCAGAGCAGAAGCTAGCCCTAAACCTAGCAATAGCAACAATGACATAAACCAGATTAAACTTTCATAATTCAAATCTAAACTAACTAAATTCATTCACTGCTTCTGTTGAGGCTGTATTGCAGTTGCTATAACTATCACTACTGTTGTAGACTCTGCAGCTACCAACACTGTTGCAATCAACTTAACCTAAATCACTAATGTATAACACTGTTTCACTTCGTGCATCTAACTAGCGCCTGGCTTTCCCCATTGCGCTAACATCCCTAACATTCCCTTCACACTACAACAGTGCTTTAAATTCTAATTCCCCCTTTATTAATTATTATTACTAAACTAAAAACCTCCTGCAGCGCAACCATGGAACAGCTGAACCAGCGCCTACAAGCCAGAGAGCCACTCAAGCTGCGCTTCATGTACCAGCACAACACGCCCAACGCCTACGAGGTGCAGGTGTACCGCAAGCGCAAGTATCTGCAGCAGGACGACGCGTTCGAGATCGACAACCACAAGGGCGACCTCTACTGCAAATGCGAGGAGTTCAGCATCAAGGTTAAGCCCGGAGCCGAGTTCTCCCTCGTAGTACCTTCCTCCAATCATGAACCTGTAAGAGTGCTGATCACTCCTGCTAGTGGCGAGTCCTACATGCTAACCAGCGAATGAATGAGTATGAGAGCTGCTGCTGAGAAGATTACCAGTATTTCCCATAGAAGGCAGCGCCCTGATTGGACCTCCCGATCCCTAGTTACTTTGATTTAAACTTCACTCTATTAAACACTCTAATCACTCTATAACTTCACTCTCACTTTATTAATCTATAATTTAATTTTTAAAACTTAAGATCGCTGCGATCACGAAAGCTGCTGTTTCAAGCTGCCATGCTGCAGCTGTATCGCTGCTGATGCTTGAACGCCACGAATCTACTGTTACTCCTTGCTTGAAGACCCCATCTGCATGAATGACTGCGACGCCGTCGACGCCCTGCATGTTTACTGGAGCTACAGCTCTTACTACTCTGATTTCGCACTTCGTGCATGTGCGCTGTCTACACTCTGCATGTAAGTATTCTCCTATGCCTCATTCGCTCTCTATAGTGCTCATATCTGCCTATCTTCGCTAACAGTGCTGCAGCTAGCGTAAGCTGCGTGTACTTCATGGTCGCTTCACTACTCAACAGCGCTTTACAAGCTTGGTAAGCATCGTTACTTGATTCTCATTCTCATTACAGCAAATGTCGTGAACCATCGGAAGTCGGCAGGCGACGGCGCTTTCGCGCGTATCGACAAGGAGAGTTTCGTGTGGAGGGAGGGAGGGCGAAGAAACGAGTGGAAGCACAAGGGGCTCTTCAAGAGTGGTGAAGATGCACGAAGTGTCGGGCTGGGAAGCTGTCGTTGAGTGGTGCTGCAAGCGATCTACAGTGCTTCGCGAACTACTCAAGTCTTTTCCAACTAACTTTGGCAACACTAAACAGTAAGTAAAATTCAACCAAATTCCAAAAACTTTCTCCTCGATTTTAACGAAATTTACCCATAGGGTTTCGGGGTTTATACCTTGCACATGCCGACATCAAACATTACTAAAGTTAGTTTGGAACCTATACAACTATTTTCACAGTATACTTGGATTTAAGGTTTGGAAGAACTATGATAGAGAGGTCTCAGAGTAATTGAAGTAAACAAAAACTTAATCATCAAAGATTTTCGAAACATTTTAGTGAATTCTTGAATCATCAAGATTTAAAACTATTGAAAGCTGATCCTCTGCCCAGACATAAGCTGAGCTCAGACCAGCTTGGGAGAAAGTTTGAGAAAAAGCAGACCAGACAACCCTAAACCCTAACAAATGAAAGAATAAAGTATAAATTAAACTAATCAAACCAATTCACTTAGATTAAAGTGGGGCTTTCACCCACTTGAAGCCTTAGAGTTTTGCCTATAAGTTGCAGGGAGTTTCACACCAGCTACTCTTGAGTGTTGCCTATAGTTGCAGGGAGTTTCACCCCAGCCTCTCTTAAAATAACCTAAAGTTAATAAAATTATTGAAGATGGAGCTGAATTGTGGGGCTTTCACCCACTATGCCTTTGAGGAGTACCTATAGTGTTGCTGGGAGTTGCACCCAGCATCTCTTTCAACTTTACCTAAAATCTATAAATAATTTAAGATTATTAAAAATTTACTAAAGTAAGTAAAATTCCAAAATTTGGAACTTTTCTAGAATTTTCTAAACATTTTGTAGAAATTTTGGAAAAATCGGGGTTTATGTTGCGATAATCGATTGAGATGATGATAATTTCAGCTATTGTTAAGCCTTTGAAATACTTGTTGTTATTTCAACTAAACTTGCTACTATCGTTCATTATCTGCTATTTACAACTTTTGCTTTGATTTTTGGAAATTCTATCGATAATTTGTAAAACCCAGTAATCCTAAGCTGCTGTAAGTAGTCCTCCCCCAGTGGTGCTAGGGTACACACCCTGACGGCCGAAGTGACGTAAGACCTCTCAGGCTGTACCCTCGCCGGGGCTCTGCAGGGCTGTTGCTGGTTGTGGCTTACTACTTAAAGTTTTGACCTATGACTCAAGGGCTGGTCTGAGCTCAGCGAAACTATACTTTACTTGTTGGCTAGTGCTGGTAACTGGTAAGTGCTATTCACCTCCTTAACCTACTATAGGCGTCCTCTATGCGTGCTTGCTGCTCTGGAGCGTTTAGATGCTGTTGGTTTGACTTTGTTTGAGTTAGTTTAGTGTTCGTTCCTTCGCTGCCTAAGCTAAGTGGTGAGTTGGGGTTTACAAACCTTGCTCACAGTGATTAGTTCGTTGTCTTCTATTAGTCTATTTTAACGTCTCTCAGGGTCTTGGTGTTGGGTATCGGCTGGCTACGACCTACCTTGGGCAGCCCTCCTTCGCTGCCGAGCGGTCCTCTGGCCAGGGCAGCCAATCTCTGGTGTTCATTGCACTGGGGAAGGGTTGCTTGCGAGCGTTGGAGCCGTAAAAAGGCATGTCAAAGTCGTTTTCTTCGCAATTCTAGCTCATTTTGCTCATTTTGGCCTTAAAATCGTGGAGGGACGCGTATTTGGAGAAGGTCGGATGGTCTTGATGCGTCCCCTATCACCTCTTGCATGGCTGGTTGATGTTTTCGAGTCATTAACAGCAATACCTCGTTATCCTACCAAAGGTTCACGAAGTCAGGAGCATAGGTAGCGAAGCGAATGTCTCAAAGAGGGTCTTGGAAATGTTCCACTTCACCCTTCCTAAGGCCAAAAGGGACCCCTCTAGCAGGTATTTGAAGCCTAGCTCACCCCCTATTGCTTCAAGTCTACTCTAATCGGTTGTTATTGGTGATATATGTATAGATAGTTCATGTTTGTCGTATTGGTGGCACGTCTGATCGCATGGGCTCGAGCTAAGGTGTCGCCAAGGCCCGAGGAGGCTGTTTTAAGGCGATTTCTAGGTCAAAACGGTCGGTTTGGACGCCCCCGACATTCCGAGGTAGGTTATCTCGACTTCTACCACCAATCGGGTGCTCTCCTCCTATCTTAGCATTAGCGTGAGTATTAGCGACATTTGAGTTGGGGTGGTGGGGAGAGGAGGGTTCTTGAAAATCGATTTCACAAAATCACATAAGTCATACTCTACATT
>ARYC01016508.1:0-10927 GCA_000711775.1 Oxytricha trifallax
AGTTTAAAAGAATTAAGTCTCTTTCAAGAGATTGAAATAGGAATAACGAAAAAGGCTTATTTCCCACCCTAATGTTAATATTGACATGAGCAGCTTTTTAATGGAAGGCCATTAGTGATTTAATTATAAATGGGATTTTTCAAAATCCAGATATCTATTTTCTATCTTATAAGTTGTTCACAGAGAGAGAGAGAGAGATCTAAAATGAGGAAAACTTTGTTTCATAAAAAGAAAGAAGACAAATTACTATAAAGATTCAAGTTAAGAGTGAGCCATTTCATATTTTATGATATTTAAAAAGCACTCTATAAATAATGCATTCATAGAATTCAAGTTGTTCCATTACTAAAATCTCAACTTAGCAAATCGAGGATTATGTCTCTTTAGTAAGACGAATACTTTTAACGAAGCATTTCAAGCCTTTAACTAAGTTTCGGCTAAAATGAGTTGCTGGAGGTTAATTAAATTTAGATTCTCTACTTTATTTATTCTTCGCATTTCCTTTTTTGCCGACGAGATGCATCCAAATTATCTAAAAACAAATAGAGATCTAAATATGTATTGGAAATTAAAGAACAAATTTTCATAAAACTTTTATTTCTTTCTTCAGTAATTTTTCAATTCTTTATAGTTGTAACAAGTTTTGTGTTGAAAGGAAAACAACCAAACATGCATACAAGATTATGTTGGCATTTTTATATGTGTTAATTAACGCATTTTTCATTAAGCTTTGCAAAGTATAGAAGGAAGCGAATATCTCGTTAATATAATGAAAATTTGTTTTGAAAGATCCTCAATGGAAAGTTAAACTTAAAGTAGAGATCTAGTTGTTCAAAATATTAAATGAAACTTAATCATTAGAGACTAGTGAGAGAAATTTACATTCTATTAATAATCCCATTGAATAGGCAGTTCAAGTTAATAATTTTTAACTTCGAGTAAATTAATACAACACACTTTTATAACAGTCTAAGATATAACTTTGTTATCGGCGGTTAAGATAATTTGCACATGGATGGAAATTCAAGAAATACTTAAATAAACTGTAACAAGCATATTCTATAATCGAGAGTATAGTCAAAATCGAATAGACATTTAAATCAATGCAGTTTAAAAGAATTTCGTCTCTTTCAAGAGAGTGAAAAAGGAATAACTAGAAAGCCTTATATCCGCTCTCCATGTTAAATATTGATATGAGCAGCTTCTTAAATGATGGCCATTAGTGATTTAATTATAAATGGGATTTTTCTTATTCCAGATATCTATTTTATATCTTATAAAGGGTTCAGAGAAAGAGAGAGAAAAACTTTGCTTCAAAAGTAGATAGTAGGCTAAATACTATAAAGATTCAAGTTAAAAGTGAGCCGTTATATATTATATGATATTTTAAAAGCATCTCTATAAATAATGCCTTCATAGAATTCAAATTGTTCCATTACTAAAATCTCAACTTAGCAGAATCGAGAATTATGTCTCTTTAGCAAGACTAATACTTTTAACGAAGCATTTCAAGCCTTTAACTAAGTTTCGGCTAAAATGAGTTGCTGGAGGTTAATTAAATTTAGATTCTCTACTTTATTTATTCTTCGCATTTCCTTTTTTGCCGACGAGATGCATCCAAATTATCTAAAAACAAATAGAGATCTAAATATGTATTGGAAATTAAAGAACAAATTTCTTAAAACCTTTATTTCTTTCTTCACTAAATTTTAAATCCTTAATAGTTGTAACGAGCTTTGTGTTGAAAGGAAAACAACCAAACATGCATACAAGATCATGTTGGCATTTTTATATATGTTAATTAACGCATTTTTCATTAAGCTTTGCAAAGTATAGAAGGAAACGAATATCTCGTTAATATAATGAAAATCAGTTTTGAAAGATCCTCAATGGAAAGTTAAACTTAAAGTAGAGATCTAGTTGTTCAAAATATTAAATGAAACTTAATCATCTAGAGACAAGTGAGAAAAATTTACATTCTATAAACAATCCCATTGGATAGGAAATACAAGTTAATAATTTTTAACTTCGAGTAAATTAATACAACACACTTTTATAACAGTCTAAGATATAACTTTGTTATCGGCGGTTAAGATAATTTGCACATGGATGGAAATTCAAGAAATACTTAAATAAACTGTAACAAGCATATTCTATAATCGAGAGTATAGTCAAAATCGAATAGACATTTAAATCAATGCAGTTTAAAAGAATTTCGTCTCTTTCAAGAGAGTGAAAAAGGAATAACTAGAAAGCCTTATATCCGCTCTCCATGTTATATTGATATGAGCAGCTTCTTAAATGATGGCCTTAGTGATTTAATTATAAATGGGATTTTTCTTATTCCAGATATCTATTTTATATCTTATAAAGGGTTCAGAGAAAGAGAGAGAAAAACTTTGCTTCAAAAGTAGATAGTAGGCTAAATACTATAAAGATTCAAGTTAAAAGTGAGCCGTTATATATTATATGATATTTTAAAAGCATCTCTATAAATAATGCCTTCATAGAATTCAAATTGTTCCATTACTAAAATCTCAACTTAGCAAATCGAGAATTATGTCTCTTTAGCAAGACTAATACTTTAACGAAGCATTTCAAGCCTTTAACTAAGTTTCGGCTAAAATGAGTTGCTGGAGGTTAATTAAATTTAGATTCTCAACGTTATTTATTCTTCGCATTTCCTTTTTTGCCGACGAGATGCATCCAAATTATCTAAAAACAAATAGAGATCTAAATATGTATTGGAAATTAAAGAACAAATTTCATAAAACTTTTATTTCTTTCTTCACTAAATTTTCAATTCTTTATAGTTGTAACAAGTTTTGTGTTGAAAGGAAAACAACCAAACATACATACAAGATTATGTTGGCATTTTTATATGTGTTAATTAACGCATTTTTCATTAATTTTTGCAAAGTATAGAAGGAAGCGAATATCTCGTTTATATAATGAAAATTTGTTTTGAAAGATCCTCAATGGAAAGTTAAACATAAAGTAGAGATCTAGTTGTTCAAAATATTAAATGAAACTTAATCATCTAGAGACAAGTGAGAGAAATTTACATTCTATAAACAATCCCATTGGATAGGCAATTCAAGTTAATAATTTTTAACATCGAGTAAATTAATACAACACACTTTTATAACAGTCTAAGATATATCTATGCTATCGGCGGTTAAGATAATTTGCTCATTGAAATTCAAGAAATACTTAAATAAACTGTAACAAGCATATTCTGTAATCAAGAGTATAGTCAAAAGCGAATAGACATTTAAATCAATGCAGTTTAAAAGAATTTCGTCTCTTTCAAGAGAGTGAAAAAGGAATAACTAAAAAGCCTTATTTCTGCTCTCCATGTTAATATTATATGAGCAGCTTCTTAAATGATGGCCTTAGTGATTTAATTATAAATGGGATTTTTCTTATTCCAGATGTCTATTTTATATCTTATAAAGGGTTCAGAGAAAGAGAGAGGAAAACTTTGCTTCAAAAGTAGATAGTAGGCTAAATACTATAAAGATTCAAGTTAAGAGTGAGCCGTTATATATTATATGATATTTTAAAAGCATCTCTATAATAATGCCTTCATAGAATTCAAATTGTTCCATTACTAAAATCTCAACTTAGCAAATCGAGAATTATGTCTCTTTAGCAAGACTAATACTTTAACGAAGCATTTCAAGCCTTTAACTAAGTTTCGGCTAAAATGAGTTGCTGGAGGTTAATTAAATTTAGATTCTCAACGTTATTTATTCTTCGCATTTCCTTTTTTGCCGACGAGATGCATCCAAATTATCTAAAAACAAATAGAGATCTAAATATGTATTGGAAATTAAAGAACAAATTTCATAAAACTTTTATTTCTTTCTTCACTAAATTTTCAATTCTTTATAGTTGTAACAAGTTTTGTGTTGAAAGGAAAACAACCAAACATACATACAAGATTATGTTGGCATTTTTATATGTGTTAATTAACGCATTTTTCATTAAGCTTTGCAAAGTATAGAAGGAAGCGAATATCTCGTTAATATAATGAAAATCTGTTTTGAAAGATCCTCAATGGAAAGTTAAACTTAAAGTAGAGATCTAGTTGTTCAAAATATTAAATGAAACTTAATCATCTAGAGACTAGTGAGAGAAATTTACATTCTATAAACAATCCCATTGGATAGGCAATTCAAGTTAATAATTTTTAACTTCGAGTAAATTAATACAACACACTTTTATAACAGTCTAAGATATAACTTTGTTATCGGCGGTTAAGATAATTTGCACATGGATGGAAATTCAAGAAATACTTAAATAAACTGTAACAAGCATATTCTATAATCGAGAGTATAGTCAAAATCGAATAGACATTTAAATCAATGCAGTTTAAAAGAATTTCGTCTCTTTCAAGAGAGTGAAAAAGGAATAACTAGAAAGCCTTATATCCGCTCTCCATGTTAAAATGATATGAGCAGCTTCTTAAATGATGGCCTTAGTGATTTAATTATAAATGGGATTTTTCTTATTCCAGATGTCTATTTTATATCTTATAAAGGGTTCAGAGAAAGAGAGAGAAAAACTTTGCTTCAAAAGTAGATAGTAGGCTAAATACTATAAAGATTCAAGTTAAAAGTGAGCCGTTATATATTATATGATATTTTAAAAGCATCTCTATAAATAATGCATTCATAGAATTCAAATTGTTCCATTACTAAAATCTCAACTTAGCAAATCGAGAATTATGTCTCTTTAGCAAGACTAATACTTTTAACGAAGCATTTCAAGCCTTTAACTAAGTTTCGGCTAAAATGAGTTGCTGGAGGTTAATTAAATTTAGATTCTCTACTTTATTTATTCTTCGCATTTCCTTTTTTGCCGACGAGATGCATCCAAATTATCTAAAAACAAATAGAGATCTAAATATGTATTGGAAATTAAAGAACAAATTTCTTAAAACTTTTATTTCTTTCTTCACTAAATTTTCAATTCTTTATAGTTGTAACGAGTTTTGTGTTGAAAGGAAAACAACCAAACATGCATACAAGATTATGTTGGCATTTTATGTGTTAATTAACGCATTTTTCATTAAGCTTTGCAAAGTATAGAAGGAAGCGAATATCTCGTTAATATAATGAAAATTTGTTTTGAAAGATCCTCAATGGAAAGTTAAACTTAAAGTAGAGATCTAGTTGTTCAAAATATTAAATGAAACTTAATCATCTAGAGACTAGTGAGAGAAATTTACATTCTATAAACAATCCCATTGGATAGGCAATTCAAGTTAATAATTTTTAACTTCGAGTAAATTAATACAACACACTTTTATAACAGTCTAAGATATAACTTTGTTATCGGCGGTTAAGATAATTTGCACATGGATGGAAATTCAAGAAATACTTAAATAAACTGTAACAAGCATATTCTATAATCGAGAGTATAGTCAAAATCGAATAGACATTTAAATCAATGCAGTTTAAAAGAATTTCGTCTCTTTCAAGAGAGTGAAAAAGGAATAACTAGAAAGCCTTATATCCGCTCTCCATGTTAATATTGATATGAGCAGCTTCTTAAATGATGGCCTTAGTGATTTAATTATAAATGGGATTTTTCTTATTCCAGATATCTATTTTATATCTTATAAAGGGTTCAGAGAAAGAGAGAGAAAAACTTTGCTTCAAAAGTAGATAGTAGGCTAAATACTATAAAGATTCAAGTTAAAAGTGAGCCGTTATATATTATATGATATTTTAAAAGCATCTCTATAAATAATGCCTTAATAGAATTCAAATTGTTCCATTACTAAAATCTAACTTAGCAAATCGAGAATTATGTCTCTTTAGCAAGACTAATACTTTTAACGAAGCATTTCAAGCCTTTAACTAAGTTTCGGCTAAAATGAGTTGCTGGAGGTTAATTAAATTTAGATTCTCTACTTTATTTATTCTTCGCATTTCCTTTTTTGCCGACGAGATGCATCCAAATTATCTAAAAACAAATAGAGATCTAAATATGTATTGGAAATTAAAGAACAAATTTCTTAAAACTTTTATTTCTTTCTTCAGTAATTTTTCAATTCTTTATAGTTGTAACGAGTTTTGTGTTGAAAGGAAAACAACCAAACATGCATACAAGATTATGTTGGCATTTTTATATGTGTTAATTAACGCATTTTTCATTAATTTTTGCAAAGTATAGAAGGAAGCGAATATCTCGTTTATATAATGAAAATTTGTTTTGAAAGATCATCAATGGAAAGTTAAACTTAAAGTAGATATTTAGTCTTTTTGAAATTTCTTGCTACTTTAACTTAAGAATTGAATTTAAATGATAATTAATTCTTACAATTTTAATCCCATATTATTTTTAATTTTAATGATTGATGTAGTACTATTTATTTTGACTCAAGGAATTAAGAGCATTTTACTGCTTCTCATTCTTATATTGGTCATATTATTTTAGTTAAAATTTGTGGGTTAAATTTTCACATCATTTTAATCAGATTCAACTCCCATCCCTATGCCTTTTTTTATTTAATTCATATTTGAATTAGTTGTCTGCTCTTTTGAACTCAATTTATTTTATAAGCCATTGCTGCACATTTATTTTTGCTCATCGTTTTATTTATTCTTTTCGTCATCCTAATCATCTAAAGACATTCTGTTTGAAGTTCATGTTCAGATATTTTTCTTATTCTAGATTCTATAAAGTTTGAAGTTTCATTATGTTTGAACATTTATTCTTTGCTGAAGTAGTATAAGTTTTCAGTTTTATATTTTTAATATTGTGTTAATTACTCTCGCTACCAGAGTGAGCATTTTGAGAATCTTATCTCGAAACCTTTTTATTTTTCAACAATTAAAGCTTTTCTTTCCTTATTTATATTGAGTCTTTGATGTTATCATCTTTTAAGTCTTGCTTGTTATAGACATTCACTCCTTAACCTTGAAGTAGTTTCAAAAGATAATTAATGATTTCTTGCTGATTAAGGTGAATCATCTCAAGCTTACTTATTCTTTCGTGAGTTTCATAATTGAAATACTGAAACTTATTGCGAAGATCTGTGTTTATCTGGAGTAACTGAGAAATGTTGATTTGTTAATCTTATTATACTTCAAGTGATTCATTAATTAAGATCTAATATCTTAACATAGGAATTACTAATGTCAATAATAGTTTAAAATTTTATGCGATTATAATGGAATGTTGTGTCTTCTCATTTTAATTTTGACTAAGATAAGAATTTAACTATAGAGGTATAGTTTGTTAAAACTCTATCTCTATTTGCCTTAGTACTTTCTTTTAAAGTTATAGAGATTTAGCTCAGTAATCGATACTTGCCATTCTTACCCAATGATTCATTATTGTCCTTATTTAAAGATGTCATAGAATTAGATTATGGATTTTTCCTATTGGTAAATTACTATCTAGACCTCTTATTTGCGTCTTAAGCGTATTAGCCATACACTTAAATCCTAGCAGAATTTATTGCTTTTTGTTATTAATTTTCAATGACTTCATTTTGGATGAGACCTTATTTTTTATTATGTGCCTGAAAATTATCATTTTATTGCCTTTCCTTCGTTGTATAAGCAGATGGAATTACTTAAAGTAAACTATGGTTTTCTCTAATGAAAGTATGATTCATCGATTCATCGTCATTTATGTTGGTATGAGATTAATTCTGTGGCATCATTATTGCAGATAGATTTACAGATTCAATCTATTAATAGTTTTGGTCCAAGTCCAGCTGCTGCTATTTGTAAGCATTACAGAATATTTTTTAACATAACTCTGCTTAACTTCAGATAGTTTCAAATCATTAGATGCTGCAGAAATTTTGTTATTTTTTTTGATTGTGTTATAAAAGGAAGGCGTTCGCATTTACAGTGAAGTTCGTACAGAATTGACTATATTGTTGTTTATAGCAGCATTAAATTTAGAGATTTATCTTTAAAAAACTGGAGATCTAAGTTTATTAAATGCTGTTCCTTTTTCGGAGTAGTTAATTAAGGATTTTAGATTTAATTTTTAGATTAAGCTGATTTTATTCTCACTTTTACAGATGAAATGATAAAACCCAACTATTAATTCGAGAAATATCTTAGATTATGTTAAAATTTATTACTATTTTTATTTAGTTGTTTTCATAATATATTAGAGAAAACTTATTGGTTATTTAAAATTACTAAATCACAGAATTAAATAAACTCTAAACAATATAAATTTCAAGAATTTTAAAATATTACTTTATGGGTTTATATTTAATTTAGATTAAAAGTTTAGAATTTTTTAAAAAAAGATTTAATTTTAAAAAAATTTTATCCTCCAAAAATATTCTTGTTGTTTTTAAGTAGAGGTTGCACTGTCATTAGACCTTCCAGTTTAATTAAACTAGTTAATAGGAGTTTGCTTTCTTTCAATTGAAATAAATTAATTGCTATTTTCTGCCCTTGTAAACTAACTACATAATGAAATTTATTTTTAATTTCAACTGTATAATCTCATAATATATCCCTTGAAGCGTAAAAAATATTTTCATTTTATATTATAATTAAACATAGGTAGTTTTTAAGGGTTAAGTATAATTAAGTAAAATAAACTGACTTTAAATTAGGGTATTTATCTATTTAAGAAGCTTTAAAGATAGTTAAGGCAAGCAATATTTTGTCATGATTTGCAGATTTTTGATAATTCCCTTGCAGTGTTACTTAATGATTTATCATCAGACTCTATGCATATATAAAAAAAATGATTTTCTTAAAATTTAAATAGAATTATAAGACTGCTTTATTTTTTTATAGTTTATAAAACTCTCTGCAACTTTTGATAAGCTAGCTTTATTTTCACTGTTTAGACTTATTTATTCTTTAAATTATTATGAAATTGCAACATTAATCTTATATCCGGGGAAAATGAGTGCCCAATACAGTGATTTAATTTGATTTTTAAATATAAATGGCTCCTCCAATTTGAATGTCGGTAAAAGAAATTGTATATAATCCTCTGCTATAAAAGATATAAACTTTGATGGCTTTTAATTTCCATTAAATCAGCATTCTTCTGGATTCCTTGAATAAAATTGTATATTATAACCTCAATAAATGAAAGCCAGAATATTTTAATTTGCCTTTTCAACGATGCTCTAAAGAATAAATTATTAATTGTTTTATAATATTTATTATGTCACTTGCAATAGGTAATTTGATAAATGCCTTAAAATTAACTAAAAGAGTATCATAGACTTGCTAAGGCAGCTGTGTTGATCAGTCTGACTTCTTCAAATCCGCTGCTTAGTGCAATATTTCATTCATAATTTCTAGCAGGAGATCAGAGCACCATTCTTGATGGTTGCTCATCAAACTCGACATAGTTTATCTTTTCTAGTACATTTAGTTTCATTAACTCGTTCAAGTATACTTCTCTTAATATGAAAAATTAAACTATTTGGTTTACTATCTTCACAGTGAATGCATTGAACTTTTTCAATAGATTAAAATAATTTTTTTACTAATTTGAAGTAATCGATGAAGATAGAAATTAGCTTTAATTTTTCAGAATAGTCACAAATGCATTAATAAAAGATATTTTAAGTTTTAAACCGAACAACGGCATTATAAAAGTAAGTATAACATTAAAAATCTTTTAAAATAAGATTCCTAATTTGTGTACTTCTATAAAATGATACAAATTTAAAATGATTCGATCTTTATCAGTAGGAATAATGCCATAGTGTCCAAATAGTTTCTTAAGTATAAGTTCACTGATTGCTAAGGTCGTTTCATTATTTTCCTCACTGTTATATATCTTCTCTTCGCATAAATATTTAGTGATTAGTCAGTAAACAGCTTAAGTGATAAAAATCTGATATTTTTTCTTATAGTATTTTATGGATTGAATTAAGTACATTCTATCTTTTTAATTAGGACTGGAAGCAAGTTTTCAATGATATCTTTGGTCTAGGCTACTAAGATTTTATTGTGTTTTGCAATAGATTCTGCAAAAAGTTTTTTTATGTTAAGAGCTCTTCTAAATTTATCCATAACTTGACCTCCCTTTGGACTCTAGCAATTTTCAATCATAAAGCTGAGAGTTTATATTAAATTTGATTTACATATCTTTGATTTAAATGCTGAAGAATTCATGAACTCATTGAAGCTTAAAATGTTCTAAAGACTTATATATCTTGTTCAAAATGTGCATGCTGCATCAAATTATTATTATAACAATGAATTGATTGAAATTCTTATTTAATGCCTTTGAGTATCTTTTGTAGGCCCTTAGATTTAGCATCGTCAAGAATTTATTAACCGCTTATTGATCTATTGAAAGAGTCAGTCATCTACTAAAGTAGTTAAGAAATTATTTGGGAAAATGATTCATTATGTTCATAAATACATTTCTAAAAGTCCATTTCTATTCAAAACCCCAAAACCCCTTAATGAGGTTTATAAGTGCTTTGATTTGTAGGGAATTTGTTAGAGGTTGGGGTTATTAATTAAATGCGAGACTAAAATAACAAGCTTTTGGGGTCTATTTATGATGAAGAGTATATAGATTTAGTGTTTAAACTGCGTTATGGATGTGATATGTATAGTGAATAAGTCAAACCAGTACTGAACTATAAGTCTATTGCACTGCTCTTAAAGCGTAGTCCATCAACTGTTTGCTCTCACTGCTTGAAATCTGTGTAATTAAAGCAATAATAGCTTAATTCTTAGCCTAAGAGGAAGTCTAAGTTTCTATAGAAGCATATTGACTATCTTATTAATGATAAAACTTTGAAGTATTGGGCTCAGTTCTCTCTCGACTAACGAGCTATTATGTTTCATCGCCAGTTCCCTGAGTTGAAGATCTCTGCAAAGTCTGTTGCAAACATTTATATAAACGAAACGGAATCTCTTACAAAGGTGTAAATCGTATCAAGAGAGTAATTGAT
>ARYC01016511.1:0-10679 GCA_000711775.1 Oxytricha trifallax
AATAAGATTTAATGATGTGATAATTCATAATTAAAACGATTATAAATTTTATTTTTGTTATAATACTTAATTAAGCCAAACAAATTAAAGTTTATATTACCTATTAATTAGTTAATTAGCTTTAGTTACTAGTTATTAAATAGAATGAACATAAATTATAATCGACAAGAAGTCCCTGGAAATATCACGAACATAAATAGTAGATTACTAATGAGAGCATTAATACCAAATCCGACTGGAATAACCACCTAAAATATTTTCGTAAATAATTATGTTTTAACTCATTTAGTTTGCTATCACTTGCCTAGATACAAGAAAACAAAAATGAATTCATTAAAGATGTGGTGGCTAAAAAAAATGAGATCCTAAAATCAGCTGATTTTTTTAAATGAAAATGTTTCAAATTATCCAAAACTTGGGGTTTTGAGCATATTCAATTATGTAAAAGAAGATGAAGTGGTCAATAGGTACCTAGGTGTTTATGATAGTCCAAAAGACCTACCTGATAAGCATTTCTTTTATGGAGTCTTAGGAACTCTTAGAAATGAATGATTTACATAAATTGTTATGTCACAGTAAACCCACAGAAATTAAGCAACAGATTTTATGTTTTTATAATACGCAAAGGAAAGGCACTTTCTTTACTAAAACAAAAGTCATTAGGCAGAAAACAATCTAAAAAGAGAAAGATATACTAAATTTTTGGCTATAAAGAGGAATAAAAGCAAGGCAAAATAATTTTAGCAGACATAATTAAATTAAATTTTTATATTAATAAAGTTATAAAAGAATTAATATTCATGTTTAGGACTTATGTTAATTTATACTAAATTGTTCACTATTGACTCAAGCTACTGTATAATTTTTTATATTGAATCTTTCACTATTTAAAAATGCTTTGGGTTTGACAGTTTAAATCGCAGTTTAATTAAATTCTTATTATAGTTTTTTTACCCTTGAGAAAATATTTTCAATACAGTTTTATCTGGAAGAATATAGAGCATTGAATAAGAGCGTCCAACATCTCTCTTCAATTAACTATCCAAATACTTTAGAGTGATAGGGCCTTAAATTTTCATGAAAAATTGTTAACTTCTTATCTTTATACCTTATTTCAAGATTATGAAATATTTATAGTAAGTCCTCAGTTTTAATTGACTTTGGTTTAATTCTAAAACATTCCAAACCAAACATAGGACTGATAATTACAGATGCTGCAAGAGTATTTAAATCAATCCCCTCTTTCTTAAAACCTAGTTGCTATATTTATGAGACCATAATCTATAAGTTATTGAATGGTCTTGAATATTGTTTCATTCTAAATACACAATATCAGATTTGCTCCGTTTTAAAAGATTTATTACTTAAAGTACTCTTATTAGGTCCAATATAATTTATTATTTTTTATATTCTTTTATGTTATAATCGGTCTTTTAAGCCTTTTTTTTAATACAATTTATTTGAATATTTAATACAACCTTGAAGTTGAAATTTAAGATTCAGGAAGTACTCTATCAAAAATTTAGTCCCTCTAAGTTATTTATATCATCATTTGATCTTTAAAGGTTTCTTATGAGATTAAATAATCAATTTATTCTTAATCAATTTTATTTTCCTATTATTTTTTACTGCATCTTTATTTTAGGTCTTCAATTGTTTCAGAGACGTAAATGAACATTCTTAAAAGGTTTAGTGATCTCTATATTCCTTTGAAAGTAGCAAAAGTTCTACTTTATTTATTATACTGATTTTGTCTAAATCTGAAAAAACAAAAAAGGTTACAATACTTTGCTTAAATTTCTTCTTCATTATTCATATAAAATAGTTTTATAAAGTTAATTAATTTTATCTATTTATTAATTTTATTTTAATTTTTATAATTTTCTTTTTTTTAAATATAAATTTCATGAGTTTGTCAGAAAAATTAAGACATATTGTGCAAAGCATGAATTTATATTCTTAGAGTTGTTAGTAGTGGTAAATTTGCCATGTCGAAGTGATTTTATACTATACCAAGTTAAAGGTTAATGTTAGATTTATTACAATTTTTCAATGAGATTCTCATTATTTTGTATAAATTTAAATAAAATTATCATTAGCTTTGGTATATGTTGTGGTTAACAAGAATTTAGAGTCTTAGAACTGTTTATTGAAGTCTAAGACAGGCCTACTTGATTTATTCTATAAGCTGTGTTAGGTGAATGCTTGATTTATACAAGCAGAATATTATTTCTTAATACTTTTTCAGATAAAAGAGTCTAATCATTTGTATAAAGAGATAAATATAAGCAATCATTGAATTTTATATCATAAATATTTAATAACAAAAGTTTGAGCATTTATCTTATCTCTTACTTGATATTTTTCATTGCATTTATCTACTAAAAGCTCATTACAATTTTTCTCCCAAACATGAGATAATTTTTGTTATTCCTTTATATCTAATAAACCACTAATAGTCTTTAAATTCTTTGTAATATTTTCATCTCACAAATTATTATCTTTTCTCAGAAAAAATTAATTTTCAATTTCCATTTAGAAATCTCTATTATTCTTAAGGATTTTCTAAAAAATATTCTTATTTAGTCTATAAGAATTCTTTAATAGTCTTGACAATATTCGCTAAAAAACCACAAGGTTTTTAGAAAGCATAGTGAAGGTTATTTAAAAGAAAAATAATTAATAAAAACTAAATTAATCTCCTATGTATTCATACTATGATGTTAAACTTTTAATCAAACTATTGACGGTTTAATTTTCTTTAGTTAAGTTTTTTTAATCATTAAAAAGATAAAGTTAATAAAATAAGCATTAGGGTCTAATCTTTATTTATATATCATTAACCATTTTATCAACATTTTACTAATGTGATTTTATTTCCTTTTTTATCTTTTGTTTCTAAGTGTAAAATGAGTAATCTAAAGATTAAATTTAACAATTCACAGTTTAAATCTAAAATCAAACCATCAATCTTAATCGTCAATTAGATGTATTTTATTGAATTGACATGGCTATCTTAACGTAGCTACCATATAGCAAAAAAACCCTGATTTACTTTCTCGCATTCCATTCCACTTTATTCTGTTCCAGAGTTGCATAAAAATAAGAGCCTCGCTATCGAGTAGTATTTTTATCCGCAGTGATCTGCTTCCATTTTTGTTTACTTTATTTAATAAAATTCTAAATTTTATTAAAGTATCAGTAATTTCATTGAACCTCGTCATACGGTTTTTATATCTGAAATATAAATTAACTAATAATATAAAACTATTTTATAATGGCTTTTAATGAATCATTGTATATTATTATTGCTTTAATTGTTATTATTTAGCACTTAATATTTTTATTTTATTTTTTTAAAAATTAATTTTATATTTCTTAAGACATTTAACTCTACTTATTTAGTAATGATCTTTCTAATATTTTTTTTTATGATCAAATTCTAAGTGCTATTATTCTCGTTAATTCTTAAATTTGCTTCTTGTCCCTCCTCAATCAAAACTCCAAAGCTCCTTAGTGAGGTTTATAAGTGCATTGATTAGTAGGGTAAAGTTGGGGTTTTATTAGGGTTAGTTGAGAAAAACCAGGTTTTATGTGAGTTTTATATGTATTTAATGAGTATTAGTTTAATTAATTCAAACGAATTTTATCTGCTTGTCTTTGCTGTGTCTCTTGAATCTTGCATGTCTTAGTGGTTCAAGCATATCGTCTAATGATTGTCTTGGATATGCTGGTGCTCTTACGATTATTTTCTCCACAATCTTCTTTATTTCTTAGCATACACAATCTTGCTTTATGTGCTTCTCTGCTAAATTTATTGCTTGTTTTTCATATTTTGTACCATAATAAGCCATACTTTCCAGATAGCACTCTAATATTATTGCAGCTATTGCCCAAACATCCCACTAAATACATCCATTGGTCCATTTCTCTTTGGTTTGGAAGTATCCTGGAGTACCAAGAACCTTTGCTAACATTACAATCTCTTATAGTAAAGCTCTATTAAAATCTATTACGACTATTTCTAAAGGACAAAGGTTCAGCATAACATTTTCAGGCTTCAAATCTCTATGAACATACCCAAGTTCATGAAGCTCCTTGACTCCTTTTATCATATCTGATAGTATATCATTCAAGTCATCTGGGAACCTATTCTGATATAGATAATCACGAATAGTCATTTCAAATTTTTTTAACCTAAGAGCGATGAAATCAAATACCATCAAGCTTTAGTAAATTCTTGCAATCTTTTTCTAAGCCTCTCTAAGTACCATATATTCGTGAGCAAACTCCTTTTAGTACTGCTCGCTCTTAAGGAGATAGCTAAAAGGATATACCTTAGAGGCATAATCATCAACCACTATGAGTTTATCTTTAGCAGGTACGTTTATATGCAGATATTTATCAATACAGCTGCTAAGTTCAACTGCATTTAATGCATAACTCTCTTTTAGAAGCATGCTAAAAAGATATTACCTACTGGTTGATTCATTGATTCCATTAGCTTCTATCTCTTAAGTTTCTCCTGCAGCTCTTTTTATGACTCAAGAGTATTAGATTTTCTTTGAGCTGGCTCTAATTTTTAAATTTCTTTATCTTAAATCAAGAACTCACTCATGTGATGCTTTTGCATATGCTTCTTAATTTTGGCTGAGTGAGTATAAGACTCAAACAAGTTGTGCACAAGTATCTGCCATCGACCTTATCATGCTTTAATACACCTTACTCTTAGCAGAGTGTACCTCTTTCATGTGTCTCTTTAAACTGGAATCGGTAGCGAAGAAATTTTAGCAGTCTTAACATTCATAATTTTTTATCTTTTCAATCTGAAGCTGTTCCTTTACTTCCTCAACATCTTCGACTTATGTTTTAATTCCATTCTCAGCTTTCTGCTTCTTGTTTTAAACTTCAATGATAAAAGCTTAGGCTTCAAATTCAATAGATCTTAGCTCTGCCTCTCTCTCAATTAAGATTACCTCTGGTTTCTTAGTGGAACCAAAGTTGAGCTATGATTAACCAGTTCCTAGAGAAGCTGCTTTGCGATTTAAGTTGACCACCATGTTTAAATTTAAATTTTAATTTCTATTATAAAGCTCTTTAAACCTCTTAAGTTAAAGCTGTAGTGTTTTGGAGTTGCCACAGCATTAACGATGGTTTGCTCTCAGCTCTAAGGCTTCATATTTATACTCAGTTTATTACTTTAATTTTTGTAATTTCATCCTTAAGAATTTTGATTTTGGTACCAACTCAGTTAAAGTTCAGGTTGATACTGGTACCAATTAAGTTTTGAACCAGATTGGAACTTTTCCATTAAAACCTCACTGGATTTAAACAAGGTACTAATTAAGTTCTTTTACTATTAAATTGGTACCAATTAAACTTAAACGGATTTAGTACCAGTGCTAATTTAATGGAACTAAATTGATAAAAATGGAGCTCCATCTCTGAAGATTTTTACAGCTTCTGCGAACTTTATCAACGTATTTTTACAGGGTTAACCTCCTATAATGTGCCCATGCCCATATTTAATAGTAAGATTTTAAACAATAGGATCCAGAAGTCTATAAATTAGAACTTGAAATTCATTAATAGGAAGAGGAAAAAAGATGGAATCAATGAGTGCTACAATGAAAAGGGTGTAGGCCCAAGAAATGATCTCAAGATTCAGGAGTAAGGAAGATCTCTATCGATACCTCACTAAACATGGCATAATAAATTGATGATTATCAACATAATATGCAGTTAGTCTATTCCTTCCAACGATGGAAGGTACCAAAATATCATTCTTAAAAGCTATTCTCTGTGATGAGACTAACGCCTTTAAAAACTAAGAGATTAAGTTGATAGAAATACCAAACTACCCAGAGATATCTCTCACTAATATCTATGAGGATGCTATGAAAGATGAAGAGTTGGTAGTTTACCTTCCTAATAAGACACAGCTCTCTAACAAACTTCCAGAAAGGACCTTCTTCTTTGGTGTACTTGGTACTTTGAGAAAAGGTTATCTAAGAGAAATAATTGAAGAAGCTCACAAGAAACACTACTCTATTTCTCCAGAAGATTAAAAGAAGCAAGGTATAATCATAAACGAGAGCTGGCTTGCGGTGCTTAAAAAGCATCCTTATCTCTCTAGTAAGCTTTTATATATAACTTTTTAGGTAGACCTGAAACTGGTATATTCCTAATGAAAGAGAATGCAAAAGTTCACAGAGAGAGAAAGTCTCAAACCATTCATTAAGTTAGCAAGAGACTTTATAATGAGGTTTAAAAACCTGATGATATGAATATAGATGCTGGTGCTGGTTCAAGGAGAAGAAACATGGGTGCAAGTTAAGCACCAGAGGAAGGAAAGAAAGAGAAGCCGAATCCTTTTAAGAATTCTTTTGATATGTGAAATAATTCATTCATTTAAGTCAAACACTTATTAAAAACATTCATTCTTCCCTTTCTTGCACATATTGTAGTCTAGTCTTTACCCACTCTCTTGCAACTACTCTGTATGAGATCTACTGTATCGATTGGTAGATCATGCATTAGGTGATACAGCAGTACCTTCTTGTAGTGAGTCTTAATCTAACTCCAGTAGAATTCAATTCCATTAAATTGTGGACTGTAAGGAACGTTTACACAGGAGTTATGTTTAACTCTTCATAAGCTTTCTTAGACTCCTTTGTCTTATGAACTGATAGGTTATCAAAAAACAGGATGATCTCTTGATCGTTGTACTTATCTCTTAGTTTATGTAAAAACTTTACATACTACTCTCTCTTAATAGAGCGAGGGTGAATAACATAAGTTCCCAAACCTGAATCTTCACTAATACCAGCTAAAATTCCATGAGTGACAACCTTTACTTTTTAGTCATACAGTTCTATATTATCATACTTCTTTTACCAAGACTTATTTATAAAGGTGTTGAATGTAAACACTGCTTCATCAGCGTATGAACTTGATGTTATTATCAATATCCCTCTGCATTTAATCATATATATTGTTTAAATTATTACTATAAAATGGAACTGTAAAATCTATTACTCTCTTAACTCTGTTGACAGTCTTGATAGTAATACCATTCCTTCTATAAATATTTGCGATAGTCTATTGAGAGATGCGCATGTCTGGAAACTTTCGATGAAACATCACAGCTCGCTAGTCAAGTGAGAAGTGTGCCCAATACTTAAAAGTCTTAGAATCGCAGAGAGAGTAAATATGCTGCTAAGAGAACTTTTATCTTATTGCAGGATGTTATCAAGAGCCAGCATTAAAATGCTAAACAGCAAGCAATCAGTGATACCTTACAGTTGAAGCACTCTTATACAATAGTTTTGCAATCGCACAATAATTCATCACTGGTTTGAGTTAGTCTATATTAATACTCGCACCAAACCTAAGCTTAAGCAGTAAATCTAAATATTTCTCATCATAAATAGACCCCAAAAATCGTTAATTTCTATTTCTCATTTTGCAAACTGGCCTAATTTCTCTACTAACCCCAATAAAACCCCAACTTTACCCTACTAATCAAAGCACTTATAAACCTCACTAAGGGTTTTGGGGTTTTGAATATCTATTAAAAAATTATAATATATAATAAAGTTTATCAATTGTATTTTTTTAATTTTTTTAATGTATTTTCATAATTAAAATCTTTATATTACTAACTTATTTTGAATAGCGATGCCTAATTCTGTTATATTAATAGAGTTTTAGTTTTGATACTTTTTTTTCTTCAAAATATTAATTGTTAATATCAATTTTCATAATACTTTTTATTTTGAAAATTTATGATTGCTAATAATATTTGCTTTATTACTATTTTTATTATTTAGTCATTGAATTTATATATTTATAATTATATATAAATAACTTCAATTTATTATTTTGCAGTGATTTTAACAATCATTTGTTTAATTAAGATAAATAATTCTAAGAATATACTGTTATATCTCAAATTCATCTTTTAAAATTATATTTAACTTATATTTGATTATTAATTATTACTCAGCTAATTTAGTGAAAAATTTCAAAATTTATAAAGAATTTGAAATTAAACAATAAAATTGGACAAATATTTAACTTTTCTTTCTTTTTTATGTATAAAATTTAGGTTTTCATTGATTAGAACTACTATTTTCTTTAGGAGAAGTAATTTTTTAGAATGAAAACCTTTAATTTAAAAACATTTTAATTTTCTAGAAAGAGGAAGATATTTAGAAATATGAATGAAACAATTAAATGAAAATAATACCATAATTAAATAACAGCATTAAATTATAATATTGTTAAAATAGAATTGAATTGGGAAAATTAAATAAATAAATAGAAATTCTAGAAATTTAAATATATAACAGCAAAAAATTAGGATTGCTTAAAGATAGAATTTGATTAAACATTTAAGCAGTTATGTTTACCCGTTTAATTGTTTAGTGATCATTTTATTATAATTATTTTAATATTAAAAGTCTATTCATTAATTAAATATATTAAACATTTAAACAACTAAACATTCGAGAGTTTTGCGTTTATCTACTATGTGCTAATGGAAACAAGCATATAGAAGCATTCATCTAGCAACTAAATGAATAAACATTAGAGATTAGTGTGTGTGTGTGTGATAATTAAATGATAGTGGACTAAACATTTAAACATATTAACATACGAAAGAAATACGTTTATTTGTTTAATTACTCTAAAATAAGTTAATTATTAATTAAAAAAAAATTATTGAAAGCTATGATACTGAAATGGTTCCATAAACTCCTGCTCCTTTAATGACTCTATCATAAAAAACTTTCCGACACATGTCGAATTCAAACAGTAATTACAAAAATCCATTTGTGCTCTTGTTTGCATTCGAAAAGCTTTTTGATGATTGGGTTTTATTTAAAAGTGTTTTAAAAGCAGAAAAAGCATGTATCTCGCACATATAGATACACTACAAAGAGACTACCTGACAATTCTTCTTGATCATGAAAACATAATAGAGAACAACTGTGGCTTGTAAAGAAATTAATTCACCATCAAAGAGTAAATTGGAATCAAATTGCTACTAAATTTAGGGATCTCAGCTTAGAATGTTGCGAAATGTAGTAAGTGTGTTTTTATCTGATTGTGAAAATATGATAAAAAAACACTCATTGAGAAAAGTGCTTCTGCTCATAACCATTGATCTAAAGTATATAATGGCGAGATTTTTTTCAAAGGTTTTCGCTCTTAAGCCTTAATTAACACTTTTAAATATGGTTACACGACCTATAGCATCGAACGAAAACATCTGTAGAGGCTTTCATATCAAAAATCACATAAAATGAAATATTTTTATGCAATAAAATCATAATAATTTTTGAAGTCTTCTTCAATAGATCTATTCTTCATTCAGATTTGTTTTTCTTATGAAAACAAATGTTACCTGCATAGACCTCGGAATCTCTTCATTATTTTCAGATATCTTGAGATTTTAATCTCTCAGAGGAAGGCTTTCAAACTCTAAGGAAATGATGAAAAAATGCGAGTCAATTAATTGCAAAAATTTACATAAAACTAATATTCAAAAAATTTGATGTGACATTGCCTCAAGAGGTGGTCCCCAAACCCTCAATTTAACTTCTTTTCAATTTCCATATCAACACTCAAAACCCCAAAACCCTTTCAGTAGTTTGATTGAGTTTTTGATTGATAAAAGTAGACTATTAGTGCATACTTTATTAGGGTTTTAATAGGGTTTATGTAGGGGTTTAATGTTTAAATATTAGTAGTTTAAGTGAGTATATGCGAGGTTTTGGGTCAGTTTATGACAGTGAGTATATAGATTTATTGTTTAAGTTGCGATATGGATGTGATGAATATAGTGAATAACTAAAGCATGTTCTGAATTATACGTCTATAACAAGGCTACTCCATTAATTTCCAGCAACTGTGAGGTCTCACTGTCTATTAGCATTGAATTTAAAGAGATAGCAGCTTAATTCTAAGCCTAAAAGACCTCGAAAATTTTAGCAGCATCATATTGACTATCCTATTAATGATAAGACTCTTAAATACTGGGCTCATTTCTCTCTAGCCTAGAGGGTTGTGATGTTTCATCGCCACTTTCCTGAGCTTCACATATCTGCTTAATCGATAGCTAACATATATAAAAATAACGGAATATCTTACAAGACAGTCAATCGCATTAAGAGAGTGATTGACTTTAATGTTCCATTTTATAAGGATAATTTAAATTATATATTCGATTAAATGCAGAGGGCTATTACTAATAATATTAAATTAATACACGCTGATGAGGCAGTATTCACGTTTAATACCTTCATATCAAGGTCTTGGTATAAAAGATATAGCAACATTGAAGTATATGATTAAAAGGTTAAGGTTTAAACTCATGCAATTCTTGGTTGAATAAGCGAAGATAATGGCCTCGAGACTTATGTTATCCACCCTCGCTCAATAAAGACCGAATAATACATAAAGTTCTTATATTAACTCAGAGATAAGTACGCCGACTAAGAGATTATTCTGTTTGTAGATAACTTATCTGTCCATAAAACTAAAGACACAAGGAAGGAATATGAAAGGCTAAACATAACACCTGTATTTAATGTTCCCTACAGTCCTCAGTTCAATGGTATCGAATTATATTGGGGGTTATTGAAAGGTCATTATAAGAAATTGCTACTCTA